>WAAG01070995.1:10595-77541 GCA_013390105.1 Tichodroma muraria | reverse complement strand
CGGCGCCCGCCGCTTATCGCGCTTTGGGGCCCATTTCTGCGGAAAAGGCGTTCGAGCACCGATCGGCACTGGGGAGCGGTTGAGAGTTTAGTAGGAAATGGCTGTTTAATTAGGGAAAAGCGCTGCATGACACGGAGCGGGGAGTTCCCGCCTCTCTGCGCCGCACCGCTGGCTTCAGCACAGCTGGGGAATGTCCGAACTGCTGAAAAATAACTTTCCGTCCTGGTTTTCACAGAGAAATGCGAATTCTCCGCTAGCGTGCGGCTCTCCCGGGGTTGGACAGCTGGTTTCACTTAGATTTGTGTTCGATCAGCCTTCCCGGCATCTTCCTGCTATTTTATCACATGTCTGCGAGTTAGTTTTACCGTATAAGGACTGCGGGCTGCTGCTGGGAGAGGTGGAGCCAGGCTCACCCCAGATTCCCAGTGGCCCCGGCTCCATAGCTTTGGAATCTTGCTGAATTAAGATGTGACTTGAAAGAACCCTGTCTAGTGGAAGGAGTTGCTGCCACAGAACAAATGCCAGTTTTGTACATGATCGATGCCTTGTGTATAAATTGGGAAGTTAAACACTGCGCTGGTAAAAACAGATGAAATGTTGGATAATTTATGATTAGAGGAATCCTGGGTCAGCTTCCATTTGGATCAGCCACTGAACTCCTTTCCAAGATGGCTCAGAAGTGAATGGAAACCACTTCCTCCAGCTTAGGAGTGGTCAGTGACTAAATTTGCTAAACTGCAGCAAAACACTTTTTTTTTTTTTTCTGAAGTGTTTTAACATAAAACATACAACAGTTGAACCTCCAGGGTCTATATCCTGTAAAAGTGTTTGGAAAAAAAAAAGTTAATCTTGTATATGGCAATCCTCCTCAGATTTGGGGACAATAAAGTGCACAAGCCTGGCAGTTATTAAAGCAGGGCTTTATTTTCCTTCAGAAATAAGCAATTAAAGGAGCCGTATCTTAGTAAACACATATTTATGGACACCAATTTGTCCATGTTGTCTGTATCGAGCATTTCTCTCAGCAGTCTCTTACATTTATTAACTAGTCTATTAACATGTCTATTTTTTATACATTAACAGTGTTCCAGTTACTGTGCAGTTTATTCAATAATACACAAACATCTTATTATGAAGAAATGCATCCTGCCTAATTCCTTGAGTACCGCAGGAAGCAAAGTGAACTTATTTTAAGAATATTTCTAGTTTTGTCCCAAAAAAAGCCTGACTTTCCATGCTGAGGCCACTGTCTGTGCCCTGCTGACCACAAGGATTCTACAGTGTTTGCAGGCTCAGGAGCCAGGATGGATCAGGAACTGGCTCAAGCTTCACAGTGAGCTGTGACAGGGTGTCACTGAAACCAAGGGCAGAGGAATCAACGGTGAAGGTTTTGGAACTAAGCCATCATGGAAACAGTTCATTTCTTAAGTTTGGGTAGATGCAGCCCTGTGAAGTGCTCCAAAAATACCCCAGTCCATTCGAAATCCTGTAGAGTTCCTTTTAGTGTGGCAGGAATGAGAAGTGCCATTAAAAAAAGAAAGGACAAGCACATACTCCATACCTTGACATTCCTGAGATGCCACAGTTTAAGCAAACAAAAAAGCAGAGGCAGAAGGGCCCCTGAGCTCCCCTGCATATCCCAGGGAGATGGTGTTGTGGTTTGAAGGAAAGGAAACCGATTAGCTGGGAGCATTTGCCAGCAGCAAGTGGCCTGCGTAACCCCGGTTCTGGGCGGTTGTTTCACGCAGGCTGAAGGTGAGGTGGCAGCTCTGAACAGACGCATCCAGCTCGTGGAAGAGGAGTTGGATCGTGCCCAGGAACGACTGGCCACAGCCCTGCAGAAACTGGAGGAGGCTGAGAAAGCAGCAGATGAGAGCGAGAGGTACATTCCTTTTTTATTTCTGTTGTTAAAAGAATTTATATATATGAATAAAATATTTCTGTTTAATTTAGTATCTGCATGTGCTAATGTGGGCTGCAGGTCAGAGACTTGAAGGTTTTTTATAAGCTTGATTGGATAATTCTGTTAGCCTTGATGAACATGATGGTCATAATGGGCCACTTTTGGGTTACAAATACCAAATTCCACTTTGTGAACTTAAGATACAAATGCCAAAATGATTCTACATTAAACATGCTTTGACTTCTGCAGAGGAATGAAGGTTATTGAGAACAGAGCAATGAAAGATGAAGAGAAAATGGAAATCCAGGAAATGCAGTTGAAGGAGGCCAAGCACATTGCTGAAGAAGCTGACCGCAAGTATGAGGAGGTAAAAGGGAGAAGGAAATGGTGAAATTCAGAGGAAAGCTATGAACAATAGCAATACTCTGCAGTTTAGTCCCTCTGTTCAATTGGCACTGGGTGATGCTTCAGCCTTGGAATGTTCCCAGCAAGGAGGAATTTTAATAGTGATTTGCAGCGTCTTAGGTACCTAATGCTAAAAATACTGCAAAATCTAACTAATTGGGGAGGGCTGTTATATCTGTGGGTGTATGCTTTAACCTGATTTCCTTATTCCAGAGGAAGCAGGAGCAGAGTATTTCTGAGTGCTTTTTGAAATCTCTAAGGAAGGTGTCCTGGCCTGTGGCAGGGGATGGAACTAGATGATTTTTGAGGTCCCTCCCAGCCCAAACCATGTTGTGATTCTGTGAACTACAGAGTGGCCTGACACAGCTGTTGTCTTTTTACAGGTTGCCCGTAAACTGGTTATTTTAGAGGGTGAACTGGAAAGAGCTGAAGAGCGTGCAGAGGTCTCTGAAGTGTGAGTAACTTTCTAGAACACAGGAAAGATAACACTACATTTCATTAAAAAAATCTCCTGGTAGGCAAGCATATAGTCAGTACTTGTAGAAAAGTTTGTTTGTACACTATATACCCGGTTTTCTTCTTTCAGACTTAATTACTTCCTCCCTTGTATTTTCCTCCAAATCATAAGAGGAACACTAGTAATTCATACTTTTATTTTCCCCTTATAGTAAATGTAGTGACCTCGAAGAGGAGTTAAAGAACGTCACAAACAACCTGAAATCTTTGGAAGCTCAATCTGAAAAGGTTGGTTCTTTCAGTAAACTAAAGAATATGGGCAAAGCCAAAACTTGTAAATAGAATTCATAGAAATAAACCAGAAATACAAAGCAAATGAGATGTTCTACCTGCCTGCTTGTGGATACCACTCCATCAGTTCTGCCCAAACAAGCCTGAAGGTCTGGGGGACTGGAGAAAAGCACAGAAATGGTGTCTGCAGCTGTAGTAAAAGGAAGAGTGCTTATAAATGGGTCACAGTTTCATAAACATTTATTATTGTTGCTACAACTTCCATTAAAGAGTGTTTATTGTTTTCACAGTACTCGGAAAAAGAAGATAAATACGAAGAAGAAATTAAGATTCTCTCTGACAAGCTGAAAGAAGTAAGTTTGGCTGTCCCCAAACTGTCTTTGGGCATAATCTTTCTAGGATTATGAAATAATAGCATCCAATGATGCTATTTCAACTTTTTTAGGCTGAAACTCGTGCGGAATTTGCAGAGAGAACTGTTGCCAAACTGGAAAAGTCTATTGATGACCTGGAAGGTATGGAATGAGTCAAGTTTCTTTAAAAGTGGTCAGTTCCAAATCAGAGAACAAATTCTAGGAGTGGGTGGTGGATTTTATTGGGAAAGAACAGCAGCACGTGTCACGCATATTGGTAGATGGATGTGATGTTTCTACTGGGCACCTGCCCTGTGTGGTGGAAGTTCTGGAAAAGGATTTCTTTCATAAAGTTGGTAACAATGACCTGATTTTGGCCAACTTAAAGACAGAGGGACTCAAGGGCTCAAGATTCCTGCCCTAATCTACTTACTGGAAGATAATTGTGAGATTACAAGAAGACAGAAAGTTCACATAGGTGAAACTTATGGCCAGGCAGCTTTGTGGGTGTTTTGCTTTCCTTCTGATGCTCAATTATGCCTCTTGTTTTCTTGTTTTGTTTTCCTCCTTTGGCTGCTGTTGCCCTTTGCCTGTCTCCATTCTCCTCCTGTGGCCTCTTCTCTTCCCTGCATTTCTTGCTGGCCTGTTCCTGCTGCCCTCGTGACTGACAGATGAGCTCTACGCTCAGAAGCTGAAGTACAAAGCCATCAGTGAGGAGCTCGACCATGCCCTCAACGATATGACCTCTTTGTGACCTGTCCTTGTGTGGGGACACAGGGGGCTCCCACTCACTGTGTTTTCTCAAGCTTTTCTTGCTTGTAATCCCTGTCACTCCTGTGCCACTTCCACAAGCAACCCTTCCACGTCTGTGGGAACTGAGCTCAATAAAACATGATACCTCTACCTTTCATCTTTCAGGGTTTACTTCTGTATAAATCACCTCAAATACACCGGTGATGACACCAAAAATACATTTAGCTCCTCATGTGGGGTTGGGCAAGACACAGTCAGGATGGGGCAGGACCTGGCTTTGGCAAACACTTGAATTTTACTGTTCCCAGGGATGTGGGTGTCAGTGAAAAGCTTTAAGTGCACTCCATGTCTACTTGTGCTCCACCAGCCTGGTTAAAAACCTCTCAGTCCAAGGAACACCCAGCAGGGTGTGTCCTGTAAATGACACATTAAAACACAGGTCTTTCACATTCCATGAGACGTGTCCAAAAACCTCCCTTAAAGACAGCAATTACAAAAAATTGCCCCATTTTGATGATATAGCTACAAAGGTGTCTTAAATGTGAAGGTGAGTTATCCCAGGTTTTATTTAAAGAGAAAAGGCTATAAAATAATGTGATTTAAATCTTGTGGTCTTCTTCTTTCTCAACAGAAAAACTTGCTCAAGCCAAAGAGGAGAACTTGGGCTTGCATCAGACACTGGACCAGACGCTAAATGAACTGAACTGTATATGAGGGGCTCAGGGCTGCCAGCACCGCCAGGGACCAGCCCTGTCCCTGCACCGCTCCTCTCTCCTTTCTCTCTCTGTATCCTGGAAAAGCCAATTAAATTATGACCAGCCCAGCCACACCCCAGGCTCTGGGCATCCCTCGGGGCGTCGAGAGCCCCGAGGAGCCCCCGCCGCGCCGGGGCCGCTGCGTGCCCCATGCTGGGCTGTTCCTCACGGTTCATTAGTCCTTTCGTATAAACCCCGGTAGAAGCCGCCCCCGCGGGCTCCTGTCCCCGCCGTTTCCTATTAAACAATTCCTCGGTCCCGAGGCCTTTCCGCGGCTTTTGTATTGCTGCTGCGCGGGGCAATTGCTACGTTACGGGGCGGACAGGTACGGGAGTGACGTCACTACGGCACCGCCCAGCCTCGCTTCTCTGTAGCAGGAAGTGACGGGACACTGGCGGTGGGACCGACATCCAATCGCAGCGCCGCTTGCACCGGGCCAAGGCCGTCCGCCAATGGTGTGCCGGCTCCGTGCGCTCTCCTCCGGGCTCGGCCAATGAGCGTGCGGTGGGCGGGGCCGGTGTCCACCAACATGGCGAAGACCTACGACTATCTGTTCAAGCTGCTGCTGATCGGCGACTCGGGCGTGGGCAAGACTTGTGCCCTGTTCCGCTTCTCCGAGGACGCTTTCAACGCCACCTTCATCTCCACCATCGGTGAGCGCCCCCGGGACCGCGCCTCGGTGCGCTGCACAGCGGCCCGCCCGGGGGTCCCATTCGGGGCTTTGACTATGGCTGCCACGGCCCCGGTCTTGGGCTACGGGAGCGGAGGGGCGGGTTCGCTGCCGTGGCGGGGGTCTCCGTACCGGGTCCATGAGGGGCTGCTCCGTCCGGCCTCGCAGCCCCTGGGAGCCGGCCGCCTCTGGAGAGCAGCGGGAAGGGGGCACTGAAGACCTGAGACTGAGCAGCGTAATTGAAGGGAAAGCCGTTGGATTTGGCCTTTCAGCAGGACGTGAGAGTAAAATATTTGGTTCTCCTTTCAGGTATCGACTTCAAAATCAGAACGATAGAGCTCGATGGCAAGAGAATCAAGCTGCAGATCTGGTAAGGCTTCTCTGCTGCAGTGAGCGTCAGTGAGCTCAGATGGGGCTTTGTGGTGTGCATGGGGATGTGTTAGGTTTTTATCCAGTTGCGCTGTTCAGTAGTTTATGGTGTCTTAGAACCCAAAAGGTAGTTCTAGTGCTCTGATGACTGATTCAAATTTATTTAAATCTTTTGGTAGTGTTAACTTGAGCTAATGTGGAGGTGGTTTGCCTGAGCCCCAGGTTCTGTCTGTTCCAGGGACACGGCCGGGCAGGAGCGATTCCGGACCATCACAACCGCCTACTACAGGGGAGCCATGGTAGGAGCAAATTGGTGATTCTGTGACAGGAGTCATGATAAACGCAGCTGGGTGGGTCAGGTCAGCTGGGTCTGACATGGAACACTCACAGCTGACCCTCTCCCAGTGTGGTGGTCTGCCAGGCTGGACACTCACAGCTGTGCTCCTGCTCCAAGTGGTGCTGGAGCTGTGCTGGAATGATACAGGACTTTGAAAAGGCAGCTTCCTCCATGTTTCGCTCTGTAAATACATGTCCTGCACACCTTATCTCACTGCCATTAACTGGGAACCAGTTGTTAAAAATAGCCACTGTTGAGTTGCTCCTCTCTGCTATGGGTAAACCTTTAACTCCTGCTGAAACAATCTTTCTTTACCTTTAGGGCATTATGTTAGTGTATGACATCACCAATGAAAAGTCTTTTGAAAATATTCGGAACTGGGTGAGGAATATTGAAGAGGTAATTTCTCTCTTTACTTATTACTGACTGTTAAAGGTGTCATTTCTTACTCTGAAAGTAATTGAAGCTTAATTGCTTCGGAAGCATTACATTTCGTCATGTGCTGCAGGGTACCTGGAAGATAAGCGGGATGGAAATCAGTAATAGCTCCTGGAATACTTTGGCTGGTAGTGATTTGTTGTGAGGGCAGTAGCCCCTGTACTTCTGAGGGCACCTAATGTGATGGTTTCCTGCCACAACAATTGATCCAAGAACTGCCATGGTGCAGGTTGGGATGAGGGGTTGGGGAAGCCCAGAAATCTGTGGAAGATTCTCAGGACTGGCATCTCTGTGTTGGGTACTCAGTGGGTGCCTCATCTGTCTGACAATGCTTATCTACGAAAGCCTAGCCCAAGTCTCTGGTCTATGTTTGTTTCAGCATGCCTCTCCAGATGTTGAAAAAATGATCCTGGGGAACAAATGTGATGCAAATGACAAAAGACAAGTCTCTAGGGAGCAAGGGGAGAAGGTAAGTGCTGTGGCTTCGATGTATTTTGACTTAGGCTTTTCAGAGTCTAAAAACTGCACTGATGATTGTCTGCATGCTGCCATGGTACCACAGTGGTGTCCCTGAGTGGAATGACTAAACATTCCCCAGGCTGTCATGGCAATGCTTTTCCCCACTGGGATCAAAAGCAGAACCTGTGTTAAGGATTCTTTTCAATTATCTAACAGATGCAAGGCAATGAGCGGGTTTTTTCTGAAAGGATGCTAGAGTTGGACATGGAGAAAATGTCTGTTTTGGCTGAAAGCCACTAAGACAAGGTAGATGGGATTGTCTTTTCTGATGTCAGATGTTACTTAGTTGAGGCAGGTTTTTTCTGCACTGTGGTTGTTATGAGACTGACAAGGTATCTATGCAAGAAACAAATAAAAAAGAGCAAGTTAAAATGTGTGCAGAGTGTAAAAGAACAGAGCAAAGCCAGTGACAACAGATGCCAATTGCAGTGAAATATAGTTCCTAATTTTTACAAATTGTTCTGTGTGAGTAAATCCCCAACTCCACTGATGGTGGCTGTAGGGACAGATGCTGTGCCCAGGGGTGTGTTTGGAGCACCTGCAATTTTTCTTGCAATTGTTCAACTAATGTACAGTCTGCTTTTGTTCAGCTTGCTGCAAGTTTCGGGATTAAATTCATGGAGACTAGTGCAAAAGCAAATATAAACATAGAGAATGTAAGTACTGCTGCCTTTCTCTTGTATTTATTGTCCTCTTTGTGCAAACCAGCAGTGTGGACAGTTGCCCATCCTGGTGGGATGCAGAACTCCATTGTTGGGTACCACAGATGGGTTGTTAAGCACTTTCCTGCAGCACAGACCCTGGCTGGGGGTGCCAGTGTGGCTTTGGGGCTCAGAAAGAAGGTTGTGGAGCTAGAGAAGGAGCATTAAAACCTGGAGCAGAGGGAAAAATACTGAAAGTCTAACGTTCTTGTATATTGAAACTTGGGAAGGCAGCTTATTGCTAAACAAAACTGTTAGAAAACATTTTATTTACCCTGTAACACTGAACTGTTTGACTTGTCACAGGCATTTTTCACTCTTGCAAGAGATATTAAAGCAAAAATGGACAAGAAGTTGGTGAGTAACTTAGATTTCATCCATGCTGAATTTAAATAAGAAAAAAAAAAGCAAACTAAAAGCCACATTGCAAGAACTGTTTCACAGTGTATAAAAAATGTATCGTAGTCTCTTTTGTGGAAGATCACAGCAAGTTCTAGAAATGTATTTTTAGATTGTCAAGCTGTGCTCTGTCGTTGGCTGTCTCTGCATTTCAGGAATTACCTACAGTGGTTGAGGTTTTCTAAATAAAATTATCTGTTAATTGTTTCATCAAAAGTTGGGGGGGTAGAGCAGTTTAATGATACTTCTTGCTCTTGCAGTCTGAAAATCATGTAAGTTTGAGATAGAGGAGGTACACATCATGCTTTCAGGGTAGAAACTTCGAACTGTTTAAGAATAGGCAAAGAATTAATGGTTTTGCATAATCTTTGCACAAGTATTTTGAGCAACAATTGGGTTGTTTTTTTTACAACAAATAAGTGCACAGTGATGTTGGATTGTTCCTTAAGGAATATGAAATGAAGCTAATGAAGGTTCTTTCTACTCTTACTGATATTTCCACCTTCATGTGATTGGACATGAACTGATGCAGTGGGATATTTTGGGTCTTGCTGATGATTCCTAGGCCTTTCAACAAGAGCCAGACATGCCCTGTACTTTATTGTTTTTTAATCTCAGCTGTCTCTTGAGTTGATGGAAGCTGAGGCATAGGGACAGTGTGAACTGGTTGAAGCCAAAAGCTGCAGATGCAGTTCTCCAGTTTTTTTTGTTGTGTCTGGTGTAAGTCTGGATAAATGAGAGAAGCCTCTTTTTGATTGTGGGAAAGGTTTTTGTGTATGTCAGGCTTGGTTCAACAGAATGACTAGATGAAGTATGGATGGAAGAATCTGTTAAGTATAAATAACTAACTGGATATTCTTTCCATCTTTAGGAAGGCAGTAGCCCACAAGGCAGCAACCAGGGAGTCAAAATCACACAAGACCAGCAAAAGAAAAGCAGCTTTTTCCGATGTGTTCTTCTGTGAGGGACACGGCCTTAATCTGAGCTGGACTGTGCCTGTGCTAAGTGAGGTCTCCTCTTTCTGTGGACTTAGTGTTCCCAACGTACCTTGTCACTTTGTGACCATCTGAATGAGAAATGGTTTATTTTGGTAATTGTCTAACTCTTCAATTTTGGAGATGAAGCAAGTTTATTTTTGTCAGATTGCCACTTGGCATGTGTATTGTCTAGCAGAGGAAGAACAGATCATGTGACCTGGGATGCAGCACCATTGCTGACAGACTTCAATCTTCATTTGTATCTGTCACGTATCCAGTTTAGAAAGATGAAGTTATGATCAAAATAAGAAACTTAAATGCCACTGTTAATGAAGTACAGGTGTGCATACATGGTACTTGTGCATATCCAGTGTGTAGCTGCACACAGAACAGTGGCATGAGGCCATCCCAGAAATGCATCGAGGTGAGCAGTGCAGGCTGATGCCTTCCCAGGAGCTACGAGGGAGCTTTCGGCAGCTCCACCTCTTTACTACTACAGAGAAACGCCTTTATCTGCCTGTCTCCTACTCAGTTGTGTTACTCTAGACAATCCACAAGTACAATTGAAGTTTTAAAAAAATTCTTAAAGGAATCGCTATATTTTTAGAAAAAGAATATGTGCTGTAAATAGAATGGGTCCTTACCATTGGTAATTCATCCATGTTAGACTTGATTGTGCTTAATTAAGTACTCCAGACATTCAGATGTGTTTAACAGGAGCTGATGGCTACACTGAGTCCTGTATAGATGATCTGTCATCTGTTCTTGGAGAACTAGGGTCAGGCTGGGACACATACAAAATCTGTCACCTTACAGTGGGTGGCTTTTACTGCTCTCCAGCTGGGAATGACTCCAGCTCTATCATGACACAGTAGGTTATAAATCATGACAAGGAAACGTATTGCACTGCTCCCAGTTGTGTGTTCCCAAGCACATGTGCTCACATATGCAGATAAATGTTGCACATCAGAAGACTTTCTGAAAGGAGGCTCTCTGGACTGAGACTGGCCTTGCTGCTGGGTGTCGATCACCACAGCCGTCAGGCAGCAGCAGCCTGTTCACAGCATGTGTCAGTCAGTGCACACCCAGTCCTCAAGCAACAGTCTGTCTTACTCATTCCCACAAACTCAGTCCAGTACATCCCGATGTGTGAAATGCAGGAGCCAGGTACAGCTCCTCAGCAGGTCAGGGGCTGCGAGCCTGACTCTGGACCAGACTGACCGAAGGAGCCGCTAGGAGCGGCAGCTTCAGAGGCTGCTGGCCAGGGATTGCAGTGGGGGTGTACCTGACCCCAGTGAACACACAGCTGTGTCCTGCAGCTCGCTGGAACTGAAACATGCTTTGTTTACATTGACAACTGCACTTAAGGGTAAAGTTAAAGTTGATTGTGAAGTTGAGTTTGCTCACCAGTTTTGTTTTCTTCAAGTTTATGGTATTGAACTCTGGGCCTCAGAGTAGCACTAAGTGTTGCTGTAGTTAAATATCTGTTGGATTCACAATTAAACTGTGTAAATCTGCAGCATGCAATTGGACCCAACAGAAATACTGCCTGTTCTAAAATGGAAAAAGATTTCACTGTGTAAGTTACTGTTTTATAAAAATGCATTTTAGATGCATTTAGATGATCTCTATCCTGATTAAAGCTTTTCTCTAACCAGAACCTTACGATGGTTTGGTTTTTGTTTACTTGTGGCTTTTTAGCATGAGGACTTGATGAACGTGCCCTGTAGTAGATTTACACGCAGATGTATTTGTAGGATAAAACCATGTTAAGTTACTGAGGAGGCTTCTAGAAAGAGAGTGTGCTTCTGACTGTAGTTAACACAGATCTGTAGACTGGACAAGCAGCACCTCTGTCTTGAGCAAAGGATGTTTTTTTAAAGAGTTTGGGTGTACTTCAGGAAGTGATTGAGGCACAGCTGGGGCTGTGATAAGACAGACTGAATTTCCTAGATAACTGTGTAATGATTTGCTTCTGTCTTAGTAATAACTGTGGATTGTCTTGCATCTGTTTTGTGCTTTATACAGCCAGATGTTGAGCCAGATTTATTTTTCAGACTGGGAAAACTGGTGGTTTATCTGACTTGATACCATGGGTCTGCCATGATGCTGGTTCTTGCCTGTGGACTGTATCAATAACTCATCTCAAGATGGGAAAGCAAACAATATTCATTTACAAGTGGGTAAAATGTGATGGATGGTATTGTGATTTTTCACTCATTTTCTAAATCTGAAGTTACTCATTCATTCAGAATTCTTTGTATGTGAATACCTTCTGTTTAAACTTACGCTGGTTGTTGCATGTGTTTATATACCTAATTATAACATTATTTCCTTTGAAATGGTTGGGTTTATGAACAACATTATTTCTTGATCTCAGGAAGTCTCATACAGTTACTGTGACTACAGTCATCACTGTACTTCTGGGTATGAAGGCTCCACACAAGTATTAAATCTGTGTAAGCAACATGAAACCTAAAATGCAAGTGTAAGAGAGGAAAAGGTTGCACTGCACATGGGCTTAGCTATGTATCACTAAATACAGACATCAAATCTAGGAGAAGTACAGTGTGTTTCCATCACATCATTCAATTACTGTGTTTATTAAGTATGAATGTAATGGAAAATGCAGTTGTCAGAGAGGTACTGTGTAAATACAGACAGTAATCTTGTGTCTAAGCTTTTTTCAACTAAGGAGAAAAAAAATGAAGTTGGTTACAATATGTGTAAAACTGAGGAATTGAAGTAGGTCTGCAAAACTAACTGTGCTTACTACACATTCTCAGTGTCTAAATACCACTAAAATGTCACCTAATTGATTAACATTTGTTTTGTAGAGAAACAGACCCATTTTTGAGCATGTCCTCAAATTCCCTTATTTTAGTGAGTATCATGGAATTCTGTGGTTAAACTTATTTTTGAGGCTGGTTGCAGTACATTGCATAGTCATCACTCCTTGGGGTGGAGACCTGTCAGTCTGTCAATAAATGATGGAGCTGCTGTTCTAGCACTTACTTAACACTCGTGTTGTCTGTTTCCTGTGCTGACAGGCACAGCTCGTGTTTCCTGACATCAGAACCTTATGCATCAGACTTCCAGCCTCAGATTTATAAATCCTATGGATTATTTTAAGTCTCTTTACTGCTGCTGAAAATTATTTGGTCTCTCCTTTCATATGAGATGCTGATCATCTTCCTGGTGATTGCTAAGGGGTTATTGTGGTGGTGTGTTTGGCTGATGATCATGCTCAAAACTGCCATGATTTCTTGTTCTCTTGTACTTGCCAGGGGAGCACACAAACAGCTGTATGAGGATGGGCTCCTTTGTACTTGTAGAAGTTGTAGGGCTTGGGGAAGAACGATGACTAACTTGTATGTTCATTTCTAGCTTAACTAAAGATCTGTTCAAAGGAACGTAAACGTGAAGGTAACTGCAGTCTGAGTGTTCCAGGCTGCCTTATTCTGTGACCCATCCTTCACTGATCCCTGGAGTTTCTGTGGTTAATAAAGGTAACTGGCTGGTCAACTGGTCTCTCCAGCCTTTCTGCAGGAATCATCTGCTCTACATTGAGTGTGAGTTGGGACTCAGAACTTTGTTTTGAAAGGAATTTAATGCATCCCAAAATTTGTAAAAATAACTGTAAATTGTATTTTTCAAATTATCACTTTTAGCTGCCACTCTTCCCACATTACAACTGCTTTCTTAAACACTTGTCATTGATTTTCATGTTTGTATTAAAACAAAACTGTTGTTTATTACAGTATGTCTGGTTTTACTCTCGTGTACAGGACCCTGAGCACTGCATAAATAAACTTCTTATGAAAAGAGAATTTTACAAACTTAAAGTTTTCAGTCCTATTCATCATTTGTGCATAGAGATCCTGGTGGGTGTGGAAAATAGGCGATTTCTGAAAATGGAATAGAGAAGAGGGACAGGACCTGAGGTAGCCTCTTTTGTCTCTAAACTATGCTGACTTTTTCATTGTAAATCCTGCACTGTAGGAGAATACTTCGGGAATTGATTCACTGTACCATTTATTAAAACCATAAATAATCAGGAGTTATTTATGGGTTTGAAACTAAAGGGATTTTTTTACTGGTTAAGGCATTTTTGGGTGAATTTTTAGAGGTTATAGTTTGATACAAGTTCCTTTACTAGTACCTGGTGGTATCTGAACTTCAAAGCAAGTACTTCCCTTCTGACTGTCCGGGCCAGGTTTGCTGTAGTTGAGGGTGAGGAGTAGACATTTTGCTAAATTACGGGGAAATCCTGATGAAGAGCTTAATGAATTGTTTCTTTTAATGAGATAAACAAAAGACAGTTCTCTGACTGGTTCAGTTACCAGAAGTTGTCCTCTTTGCCCCTCTCATCTTGTGCTCTCATGGCTGGTAATCTCAGGTGAAGTAATAGTTGTTGAAAGTCCCAGAAGCGCTCCCATCCCTGTGGTTGACTAGATTCAGATTCGAATATGAAAGGTGCTGTTAAAAAAAGGAAGTCATGATCACTTATGTATCACTCTGTTTAAAGGATTTACTACAATTAATTGTAGGACTTTGTGATCAATTAATTGTAGGACTTTGTGATCAATTAATTGTAGGACTTTGTGATCAATTGGAAACTTTTCAAAGCATTTGCAAAGATTGGGTGCATTAAAAAAATGCAGGATTTGAGTGCTGTTTTGTGTAAGACATGCATCAGAAACCACATTAATACTATGTTGAGCATTGAGTGAGCAAATCTCATGCATTTATCAATGCAGCCTAAGTGCTAATACTAACTTCTTAAGTTACAAGGACCTTGTATTATGTAAAAAATACTTTGGAAGTTCAAAAGCAAGTCAAGAAGCCTCCGGGCTTTTTTGAGCATCTCTTTTTGCAGTGTTTGCAGTGGGCAGCTCTGCTAGAACCTGCGAAGGAAGAGCGGTGATCTGCAAACGCTGTGGAGATGTAAACACACACTTCAGAGGCTCCTGAGAAGGAAACTAAGAGAATTTTGTGTTCGAAAGTAAAAGCAAATATTACCTGAGGAAATCTGGAGCTCGTATGATCATATGCTGAAAGTCTGCCAAGGACAGCTTGCCATCATTGTCCACATCAGCCTCGTAAATCACCTTTTCACACACAAGGCTGACTTCTTCTGAGGTCAGTTCATTTCGGGTTAATTTGTTAACAGTTTTCTCTAGATCTGATTTGCATATGTAATCATCATTGTTGAAATCTGACAAAGAAGACAAAGTTAATTTACAGTGACGAAAGAGCATTTTACACGGTTGTTTGCTAAGACCCAGCAGAAGGGTTTGGTTCCCTGGCTGTGATGGATTTTTATCAGTAGAACTCTCAAATCAGAAATGAAGTTACCTCTATCTATTTGTAAAAGAAATTAGTTACAAAATAAAAATATCTTAATTTCTTCTTTTCATACATAAGGGTAACAACTCTAAGTCGTTTAATGGCTAAACATAGCCTAGTCATCATTAAATCATTCCAGCAAGATTGTGTTGGTTTCATATATTGTGTGTCTTCAGGTGATCATGAAGAAAATAACTGTAAATGGTACTTTAAAAAAAAAATCTTTACTTTTGTTCTTGGAAAAAAAAGCCTGAAGTGTGCTTCCCTGCCTCCCCCTCCCAAATCCACCCTACAGATTCATGGGCAGCTAAATCCCCTGTGCTTTACTTTTCCAAGCAGCCCCTCAGACAGAAATATTCCTTAATGTTTATCAGCTCTTAAGAACTGCAGATAATTTCAAGTTGTAAATTTTGTAGTAAATCTTAATACCAAATAAATTAGAGACAAAAGGATAAAGAAAACCAGAAGTTTTTTAAAGGGAGAATAAATATTCAAGTGCAATAAAAAGAAATGGTAACTAGAAATCATTATGGTGACAAAGTGAGGATTTTGCAGCCCTACATGAATCTGCAGGATTTCCCCACTTACTTTTCACACGTCTCACTCACCATAAATTTTAAAAGCATAATAAGCTTTTAAGTCTCTGGGAGCCATTTCACTTAGCACAGAAAACATATCCAAAAAATCATCTAAAGTCATATTGCCGTCTCCGTGCTCTGAGAACACCTCTGCTATCCGCTGGCGGAATGGGTTGTCCTGGGAAACAGAGCACAGGAGCAAGGGAAGGTCATCCTTACTAGCATTGATTTCAGTGCAAGTAAGGCAAGCAGAGCAAGATTATTTTTGTTGAAAAAGCTTTTGGGCAAATTCTCCCCTTTCTGCCTTTAAGTTCTTGTCTATTGCTGTGTCAGAAGCAGACACAGCCGCACCCTGTTTAATCTTTGCGCTGTTTCAGGGTGCTTTCTGGGAATTACTGGAAGCTTCCAGAAAGACTTTTGACTTCAATAGCCAATATTTATTTCTATGTCAGCCTCCCAGCAATTAGTCCTGGATGAATTATTCAAAAAGGGTAGATGAAACTGAAATGTGTCACTCGAGTCGTGTGCTCAGTACCTTGAGCTCTGGCATGCTGCCGATGAGCTCGTAGGGGAGTGTCACGGCTGGATTGTCGGAGTAGTCAAGGGGAACGAGCTTCGGGGCCAGATCTCGGTACCTGTAAAACAGCCTGAGACAGAGAGAAAAGTTTGTTGGCTGAATGGGCTCTTTAGACTTCTGAGAACAAGGTGTTTTGCTCCTTTTTCCACCTCCTTTTTCACGCTTTGCATCCATTACCAGATGGAAATCAGTCACTAAGCAACAGTTAGTATGTTTTTGTTGGAAAAACCGTTATTAAAACAAGCAACATGGTGTAACCGGTGAAAAATACAAAGCTTCATTATAGAACTGTTAGGTGAAAATGCTTACACAGGACATGCAGCTAAACCCTTATGAGAGGAGAATAAGTTCATGTTTTCAGTGAGGACTCTCAGTCCCACCTGAACAGAATCTTGATCCTGCCTTTACCAGATCCTTTGGCCAGAGATTAAATAGGGACTTCAATGAGGCACATGAAGGCTTTGGGAGAAATGAATCTTGGAGCAGTAGTGTAATCATTTACAAGAAAACATGAAGAAAACTTGACACAATCATTAAAGTTTTCATAAACCAGCAAAGTATTGCAGAGAATAACAGTACACTCTGAAGCATCTGTCTGAAAACCATGTGAGAGAACCATGGATGTCGCTGCCACTAAGATGTAATTCATTACATTTATTTCTAATAAAAAAAGAGGGACTAGTACATTAATACAAAATTTAGAATTCTGACTCAGTTTGGGATAGGGTTTGTAAATGAAAAAAGCCAACAAAAATGCTCAGATTGCCCCAAGGTATCACTTTAAACTTGAGTAAAGCCATTTAAAAACTATTTTTGAAATACCTTACCCCATATGTAACCTGCCTTTACAACAATCTCTGCCCTTTACTCACAACATGCATAGAGAAGACTCACCTCAGAATTTCTTTCCTTGTGAAAAATGTGCAGTCCTATGAAATAAGAAAAAGTAAAACACGTAATGACACTTTTCAGCATGCATTGGCCCAAATTTTTCCCATGCAGTGACTTAAATGAAGTTGTTCTGTAGTGGATGTGTAAGCATTAAAGATTTCTTTTTGGCATACAATTAGGACTATTTTATAACCCTTCCTTTTGATGTAAAAATCAAACCATGTTACTAAAATCTTTGCTGCAATTCTGTACTTCTACTTATTAATTTTTAAAAGATGCTGTTTTAAAAAAGCCAACAACGCCTTTGCCATTATTCAGTATCCTGTCTAAACAGCCCTTTAGTTTGCTTTATACCTGATATGCATCCAGTTGCTCTTGAGTGAAAATGGTTTGTTTGTTGCCCATTTTGAGCTGGGAATACTGACTCTTGTCAGTTCTTTCCTCAAAGGCACCTTTATAGGTTGTCTGGATATTCAGTTATTAAAAGCAGCAACAATGAGGCTCAGGTACAGCAGAGGATCAGGTAACCAACTTCTACAGGCTGCAAAGTATCATAATAGGAGCATTTCATCAAATCTTTAGTCTGGCTGCTTGAGGCTCTTATCCAGCAGCATTCACCCGTCTCCTATGTGCACCACAAAGACTCAGGTTACAGGATTTAGCCAAATGAGTAATAGCTGCTCATTAGTGCCCTTCAGCTGCAGGTAGACCCAGTGGATCCTGCTTTTTCATGCCTTCAGATATGGTGAAATAACCGAAAAGTGTTAGTAGTGTTTTCCTCCTTTAAAATTTAACACCAAATGATGGAAATTTGGTGGCCCCTCCTCCTTTCCTTCTCACTTTTTATAGACTCAGAATTGTAAAGGTTGAAAAAGCCCTTTTAGATCATGGAGTGCAACCATTAATGCAGCACTGCCAAGGTCACCACTGTACCATGTCCCCAGGTGCCACATCTACATGTTTTTTGAACACTTCCAGGGATGGTGACTCCATCAGTGTCCTGGGCAGCCTGTGCCAGTATTTTCCCTTAATGCATGCTGTTATAATACACGAATGCTGATGGTAGCTTGTACTGGAGGTAGTACCCATAAAGTCCGCTCACTCTTTCTTCTGCATCATCTGCTGATGTATGTTATAACTAATTAATGGTTATTAGCACGACATCCATCCATACTAATACATATATGGCCTTTACACTGAAAAGATGTGTGAGTGTGTAGTTCATACATGTGAATAGAAGTGTGATGCTACAAGCTGTATGCAAGATGAAAAACGAGGGAAAAAAGGAGGAACCGGCTGCACGGCCCGTGGCAGGCTGCTTTTTCATGGATCTGTAAAGTCTCTATTTCTAGGTCACTGGTTCCCTCTGGCTGGTGGAAGATCTGTTCATGGCGCAGGCTTGCTCCTCAGGGATCTTCACATAGCAAAAACTATCTGGAATGGTTCTGTTCAGGCTGCAACTAGAAATGTGGGGAGGGATGGGGCTGGTTTCTCCTGGTGTAGCCTGGATCTCTGCGTATTCTCCTCAAGGCAATTCCGCCCTGTTGTCCTCAAAATCAGATTTATTATGTGGTGTGCAACAAGCTAGTAATTACACACTTGAGAGAGACATTATTTGCACAAGCCTGGATGCTTGGTGGGTTTCCACAAATCCAACACACCTCACTGGACTTTCCATGTCATTATTTACAGAAGTTCAGAGTTAGTCTTTTTCCAAGGTCAGCCCCTCTATTAAGATTATTTAGTGATTTCCGTACAAGTTAGCCAATCCCCAGGTAACTTCTCCACATGCAGTGGGGAAGGGTCTGCACCTGGCCAGTGTCTTTTTGACAGTTAGACATGATCTGAAGTACTATAATGAAGATAGTTCAGCTGTAGGATATACAGACCTTGGGTCCTTTGCCAAATTATCAATGTATACACACATACCTCAACATTTTGATTTATTACATCCCTAAAGCTTGTTAATTCCCATATGCCATTGACTAAGGTCTGCTAGCTGCTGTCTTTCCACTCATTAGGTCTCCCTTCTTGATGACTAGGTTTGAAAGTATACAGACCTTACATCAAAAAACTTTCTAATTTAAAATAATCTTGATATATTCCACATTTTGAAAGTCCCGCTTCGGTTCCCCTCACAAAAATACCGCCGTACCGGGCTCGTTCCCGGTGCCCCTCACGGAGGAGCCGGGCGGGGCTCGAGCGCCGTTCCCGGCCCGGAGGCGCCCCGGCCGCGCAGTTGCGGCGGTGCCGGTAGGGGGCGCGGGCGCGGCCGTTCCGCCATGGCGGATTACGAGGCGGTGCAGCGCGGGCCCCTGCGGCTGAAGGGCAGCGGAGGGGCCCTGGGGGCCGGCAAGCGGTGAGAGGGTTGGAGGGAGCCGGAGGAGAACAGGGGGCGGTGAGGAGGGGACACACAGCCCGGGGCTGAGCGCTGACTGGGTGCTCCCCCCAGGAAGAAGAAGAAGGCGAAAGACAAGGCCCAGATCCTGGAGCAGATCGTGAGCAGCAAGAAGCAGGAGGAGGAGAAGAAGCGCGGGCTGGACAAGCGGACGCCGGCGCAGGTGGCCTACGAGAAGATGCAGGAGAAGAGGGTAAGGCTTTAAAAACCGCCGTCACCCCTCGGGTGCGGCCGCTGAGGGGGCTGCGAGTGCCGGGAGTAACCGGCCTTTCGGTGTCTCCTGCAGCAAATGGAGCGGATCCTGAAGAAAGCGTCGAAAACCCACAAGCAGAGAGTGGAGGTGAGCAAAACCATCCCGAGTTCCTCAGGCCAGCGCGTCCTTATTGTTGGGCTGAAGGAACTGTTTCACCTTGTGAAACGCAAGCAGGGACGCGGGGCGTCTTGTTGTTCAACTTGGTGATGTCAGCACACATTTTCTTTCTCTTTCCCTCCCCCAGGACTTCAACAGGCACTTGGATACTCTGACTGAGCATTACGACATTCCCAAAGTCAGCTGGACTAAATGACCGGGCTGCTTTTCACGGCTCTGGAGCTGTGTTTTGTTTGTATCAAGCAGGGTTGCCATGTAAATCTGTCTTTTCTCCATGTTGTCTAATACATCTTCTGAACTTTTATGACTTTATACTGTCTTATTTTATAGTGCTGTTTTTTGAAACGAAACATCCAGCAATGTCTCCTCTGGGCTGAGAAGCTCTGGTTTACATCGATGCAGAGGGCTGTTTTTTTAGTGTTTATAGTGGGATTAAGGCCAAAACTAATCGCTGCAAACCAGATGGAAAACATTCCTTTATTTCTTTGGTTCTAACAGTTCTCCCTTTTAGAAGTGAAGTCTAATAGTCTCACAATTAAGTTTTTCTTGTAAGTTATGTGAATTGTATAATTAATTTCTATCAAGTTCTGTCAGAGGCCATGTTGCAAAATGTGAAATATGTAAAATTGTCTTATGAAAGGATATTCTTTGATATTTGATCTTTGTATACTTTCAAGCCTAATCAACAAGAAGGGGGGGTTAATCCATGAAGTAGAGAGCAGCCAACAAGCTCTAAGTGATGTCCAAGTTTTGACAACTGATGTGCTGGATTTCTGAAATCCCACCGAGCACCCAGGCTTGTGCAGCTCTGAAATAAATAATCATTGTATCTCTCGAGTATCTAATTACTGGCTTGCTGTGCACCGGGTAGTGAATCCGATTTTTGTGTACAACAGTATCATTTCTATATTGAAAATTCGATGGTACTTATTAAAACGCTGCTTTCATCTCTTTTTTTGGTGCTGATACACGTATAAAATCAGGGCAGTGCGCTGAACAAAGTTTGTGTGTGGAGTTTTCCAAGCGCCAAACCCGCCTTTACGACTCTGACCCCCTCTGAGGGATGTGTGTCTTGATGTTCGAAATTCCAAGACGCCGCTTAAATCGGAATATTGTTCTTAACCCGAATTTAGTTCCACGGTGGGTGCCGTTGAGCCCTGGGTACTCAGGGTGTGTCCGGGGCCCCACCTCAGCCTGGGCGGGCTGGGGCCTCGGCCCGCCCCGGGGGCTGTGCCAGCGCTACGGGGACGGTCCCGGGGTAAAGCACGCCGGGACTATTTAAACTCGTGTCTCCACACGGCGTCCTTCTGCCGCACCGCGCGTATCCCTGCGCGCAGCCGCCAGTTCCGGTTGTGACGTCACTTCCCGCGGAAGCGGGAGCCGGGCGGGACGCGGCCCGGCCGGGGCGATGTCGGCCAGCGCCGTCTATGTGCTGGACCTGAAGGGGAAGGTGAGGCCTGGCCGCGGGGACACAGCGGGGCCGCCGCGGAGCGGGGAGTTCCGCCGCCTCTGTGACGGCTGCGGGGGCCGCGTTCCCGTTCCCGGGAACGACGAAGGCGTTCGCCAAACGGGGGCAGGGGAGTTGCGGCCTGTAGCCCCTCGCCGGTAGGGATGTTGAGTGAGGCGGCATCCCCTGGGGAGTGCATCTTTGCCGTTATTGTAGATGCTTTGCCTCAGAGCAGTTGCGTTTTTTCCTATCCTAAAATCATTTTAGAGCGTGAGCAGTAATAGGGGAAGGATAGGTATGGGAAATACTAATAAATGACTTTGCAATTCAATATTGGTATTTGCGTTCTAATGGACAAAGTATTTTGGCATTGTGATTTGCACTTGTAAATGCAGAGAGGCTCGAGGGAAGCTGGATGACTTTAAAGGGGTCTTCCGAGCATTTGTGTGTCTTGCATGATAACGTCCCTTTGAGAGAAAAAAAAAAAACAAAATAAAGAGAAAAAACAAGGATTTGGTTGCTTTCTTATAGGTTCTGATCTGTCGGAATTATCGTGGAGATGTGGACATGTCAGAGGTGGAACATTTTATGCCAATCCTTATGGAAAAGGAAGAAGAGGGGACGCTTTCTCCTATCCTAGCGCATGGAGGAGTTCGTTTCATGTGGATTAAACATAACAACCTCTATCGTATCCTTTATGCTACAGATGCGTTGACATGCCAAGGGTAGCTTTTTTTTTAAATGTCAAAATGCAAGTTGGAGAATGGGTGAAGTGGCATAAAGAGGCTATATTCAATAAAGTTGGTTATATTAAATAAGGGGGTTTTATGCTTTACATAGTGTAATATGCACCAGCAGCATAAGGTCCAGAAAAGTGTTTTTATTAATTTTATGCTAATTAAGGACTTCTGGGATGTTTATCTTCATATCTCCTTAGATCATAGGTGCTGTTAAGTAGTTAATGCATAATTCTTCTAGGCAACTCTAATCGCCTAAAATTAGGCTTTTTAAAATGCACATTCCTGAACATCCTTTATCAGTTGTTGCAACTTCTAAGAAAAATGCTTGTGTATCACTGGTGTTTTCATTTTTATATAAAGTAGTTCAGGTGAGTATATTTCAGAAGTAATCTTTGTATTCTTTTCTGTCTAAATAGAAGTGTGTAGAGCTTTCACATTTTTTAAGAACTTCAATAATAGCAGTTTTACTTTATATTTGATTATTTTGTAGAATTATCTTCTTAATAAGGGCACTGATATTTTGTAGCTGTGTAGGCAGAGGATGGGGCATAGTGCTGTAAGTAGTTACACAAGACCTGAGCACCTGGAGGAGATTGTGAATTGGTGCATGTGTTGTGGTGCCTCACATAGATCCTGTGTTTGGTTCATCTGTACCTGGTATGAAAAATATTTTCTTCAGAATAAATATTTTTCATAATAGTTTCTTCTAGGATTCTTTGTATCTGTTTTAATTGTGATGGCTCTCCTGGGGCTGATCTGAGTAGAATGCTGTTTGGGAAGTATGGGGTTTGGGTTGGAACTTTAGAAGATTATTTTAGATGCAAGAATACCTTCTGCATGTGTTATACTTCCTCAGTTAATGTCCTTTTCTCCCTCTCTCTCCTGTTGCATTTCAGGTTTTTTCTGAGTATTTCAAGGAGTTGGAAGAAGAGAGCATTAGGGATAATTTTGTTATTATTTATGAGTTGTTAGATGAGCTTATGGATTTTGGTTATCCACAAACCACTGATAGTAAAATTTTACAAGAGTAAGTATCATTCTGCATCACTCACAGCGACAAAGCCCATGGAATGCTTTGAGCCTTTTTCCATAGGCAAACAAATGTTTCGGTGTGTTATAATTATCAAAAATATTAATTTTCTTTTTTTTCCATGCCAATTCTACGGTTGTGAAGGTACATCACTCAGGAAGGCCACAAACTTGAAACTGGAGCCCCACGCCCACCTGCCACTGTTACAAACGCTGTTTCATGGAGATCAGAAGGGATAAAATACAGGAAAAATGAGGTGTTCCTGGATGTCATAGAGTCTGTTAACCTTTTGGTGGGTGGTTTGTACTTCAGCTTTTGTTTGAGAATTGGAATAGGAATTGTTAAAAAGGGCTTTTTGTACGAAAACCTGCAATAAAAAGTCTGACTGTGGATGGTGTGCTGTGACACTCAAAGCAATGTAATCATTAAGTTCCCCCAAGGCAATTCAGTACAAATAATCTTTAATTGTGTGTATTGCTGATATTTGGATATGTCCTTTCCTCCTCTGTCTGTGCCCCTTCACGTCCCTGATCTAATTCACTCTACTGGATTAATTCCTCATAAGAAGCACACCCAAGAAAACCCAGGGCATGGGGATAGGGTGGGAGTTTCTTGATGTCACAATGTACCACATCAGAGATGTCTTACCTTCCTCTTCATCTTTGTTCAGGTCAGTGCCAATGGAAATGTGTTACGGAGTGAGATAGTTGGATCCATTAAAATGAGAGTCTTCCTCTCAGGAATGCCAGAGCTGCGCCTTGGGTTGAATGACAAAGTTCTCTTTGATAATACAGGCCGTGAGTGTTGCAGTATCATGATAATCATGACAGATGCTATCTGGAGTCTTGAGTTTTGGGGTGCTTGGGTAGCATTGTAATCATAGAATCATGAAGGTTGGAAAAGCCCTCTAAAATCTTGAGGTCCAGCTGCTGACCACCACCACCGTGATCACCACTAACCCATGTCCCCAGGTGCTACATCCACAGGCCTTTTGAACACTTCCAGGGGTGGTGACCCCACCAGTGCCCTGGGCAGCCTATGCCAATACATGACCATCCTTTCAGTGAAGAAATTTTCCCAAAGTATAACCTAAACCCCCATTGGCACAAGTTGAGGCCATTTCCTCTTCTCCCGTCCCGTGTTGCCTGGGAACAGAGCCTGACCCCCACTGGCTCCATCCTCCTGTCAGGGAGTTGTGGAGAGCAGGAAGGCTCCCGCTGAGCCTCCTTTTCTCCAGGCTGAATCTCCCCAGCTCCCTCAGCTGCTCCTGGTGCTCCAGCCCCTTCCCCAGCTCTCTTTCCTTTTCTGGACACGCTCCAGCCCCTCAATGTTTTCCTTGTTGTGAGGGGCCCAAAACTGATCCCAGGATTCAAGGTGCCTCAGCAGTGCTCAGCACAGGGGGATGGTCACTGCCCCAATCCTAGAAAGTTGGCTAAAAGGGAGGAATGTCAGCAGGCAGCAGCTGTGGTGAGACTTGGGCCATAGCTTGTGTGACCTGTGTGTTTTCTGCTAGGTGGGAAAAGTAAATCAGTAGAACTGGAAGATGTGAAGTTTCACCAGTGTGTTCGTCTCTCTCGCTTTGAAAATGACAGGACAATCTCCTTCATTCCACCTGATGGAGAGTTTGAGCTCATGTCATATCGTCTCAATACCCACGTGAGTCTGGATGTTTGCCTTTTAAAAGTGAGAATAGTTTAGATTGTAGCCACAATGGCTTTCCCTTCATTTTATTTTTCTTAGAACATGGGAAGCACATGGGTTTTCGAGTCAACTGTTAATAGCAAAACTTGGTGCTCACTCCTTCTGGAGGAAGAAGAAAGTTTAGACTTAACTTAGCAATGAATCTCTGCATTTTCGACTGCTGTTGAAACTGTTTTTGAAGTACTGTGGCTACATACTGCATGATGTCAGTGTACACAATTCTTTGTGCTTGTTATCAACAGCATTTATATCACTTAATTTTATTGGAGTGTGATAGCCATGGTGATAAAGATGGCCTTTGTTTCAGAAAAGTCAAAAAATTAAATCTAGAGAAGGCCTATAGCAAAGAAATAGTTCCGTCCCTAGTATGTTAAACTATCAAATATTTTCCATTGCAAGTGTTTGTTATTAGGGATTAATCTGAAACATTTTTGAGCCTGTAATTCTTGTACATTTGCTCATTGGTGTATCAATGCTTGCTCATTTGTATAATTATTATAAAACCACAATTCTGTTGTTTTGAACACTCCAGGCTGCGTTTTCTGTGTGGTTCACATCTTGACTGTAGTTTTATGGGAAAGCAACATTTTAGTAACTTTGTCAGAGTAAAAATCAGAGCTGTGATGTGTTTTTTCCCCACCAGGTAAAACCCCTGATCTGGATTGAGTCTGTGATTGAGAAACATTCCCACAGCCGCATCGAGTACATGATCAAGGTCAGAAATCCTTAAATAATCATGGCTAATTTTAGTCTTTTGTTTGTTTTTAAAGCTTGATGAGCAGTATATGCATTTTTGTACAAATATTCAGTATTTCTGTGGGACTTAGATATCTTTGAAGACTTCATTTGTAAGTTATGATTTCAGTTTCAGTTTCGGTTCTCAGGATACAGGTTGGGGTGGAGGGGACCTGTGTGTCTCATAGCTCTCTGAGCTCGCCAGCATCACTGAAATACTTAGACCCTGCTTTTCTGCTTTATGCTTTATTTTTTTTCTTCTTTAGGCGAAGAGTCAATTTAAGCGTAGATCAACTGCCAACAACGTGGAGATTCACATCCCAGTTCCAAACGATGCGGACTCGCCAAAGTTTAAAACCACCGTTGGAAGTGTCAAATGGGTTCCAGAGAACAGTGAAATTGTCTGGTCCATTAAATCTTTTCCAGTAAGTGTTATTTTTTACTCTTACCACCCAAGAGTGTAATAATTACTTAAAACTAATATTTCATTCACATTTAGACTCTGCCTAAAGCAAATTCTGTTGGTATGAGACAAGTAGCAGTGGGCTCTTCCTCTTTTTCCATGGATGAAAGATTGGAACTTGCTAATAGATATTGTTTGTATTTGTTTCACTTGGATATTTTTTCAGAACCCGGGTAGAGAGCAGATTTTTAAGTGATGTCTCTGGGTGGTGTAATGCTTGGCCTGGCTTTAGCAACAGCTGTTTGAGTTTTGTCAGGCTCTACTTCTTGGGTGGTTCCATGAGCATGAGCTCTGTCCACTGCTAATGGTGTGATAGTGCAGCTGTGTGTCACTATTTAATCTGAATTTTTGAGTGTGAGGCTGGAAGAAAATGCATTATGCCTCAGGCTAGATCTGCATTTTTTTTAAAAAAAAAAAAAAAAAAAAAAGGATTTTTAAAATAAAAATATGTGTCACTTTAAAGCCCTGGAGAAGAGCTGGAATAAATAGTGGAGTTCAGCAGTTTGACATTAAGAAAACTACTTGTATCATTGCAAGTTTTTTATTATTTTTTTGTTTCAAGAAAAAAAATTGTCCCTTTTGGGTAGGGTGGAAAAGAATACCTGATGAGAGCTCACTTTGGACTTCCAAGTGTTGAAGCTGAAGACAAGGAAGGAAAACCTCCCATTAGCGTAAAGTTTGAGATTCCATATTTCACCACTTCAGGAATCCAGGTTTGTGATTGAAAACAGAAGTACTGATAAATTCACATGCTGGGCTCTAACACACGACGTGTTTCTCATCTTGATGATTCCCGTTCAGTTTTGCCCATAAGACAGATTTTTACCCATAAAAGGGTTGGGTTTCTTGCGTTTCTTTTTTGCTAAATGCTGCTTGGCCAACATGGAAGACTTTATATCTTACAGATCTTTCTTTCCAGGTTCGTTACTTAAAGATAATTGAGAAGAGTGGCTACCAGGCCTTGCCCTGGGTCCGGTACATCACCCAGAATGGAGGTGAGAGGAAGGGAGTATTTTGTTTCTCCAGAATACACCTACAAATTGAAGCTCTTATTTTTGAGTATGGAACTATCTGGTTTAGATACACAATAGATTAAACCTACACTGTTTCTTTTCTAGTCCCATTTTTGGTGTCTTAATGGAAGATCCAGTGGGGTAGAGTGGTAATGCTGTTCAAGTATTTTCTAATTGAGCTGGGATTTGGTAAATTTAAAAACAAGCACATCATTAGCAGTATGCTCACACATATCGTTCTGCCAGCTTTAAAATATGTAAGACACTGTCTAGTACAAAATACTAGAATTATAGCAAGCAGAAATGGTGAGGCTTGGTTTTGTTGGGGTTTTTTGTTGCTGTGGTGGTATTGTTGTTATCATTTTGGGTTGTTTTTGAGGTTTTTTTTTAGTTAGTTTTTTACTTTTTTTGTTTCTATTTTTCTTATTACTTTTTTTCTGGCATTTAAGCATGACTGCTATCAATTGCCTTTATCTCTTTAGAGCTCATTCTCATGGCCATTCCAAGCAAAGATTTGAGTTTATTTTATAGAATTGTTGAATCCCAGACTGGTTTGGGTGGGGAGGGACCTTAAAGCTCGTCTCGTTCCACCCCTGTCATTAGCAGGGACAGCTTCCACTGTCCCAGGCTGCTCCAAACCCCATCCAGCCTGGCCTGGGACACTTCCAGGAATCCAGGGGCAGCCACAGCTTTGTTGGGCACCCTGTGCCAGGACCTCACTCCCTGCACAGGAAAGAGTTTATTCCTAATATCCCGTCTAACCCTTCCCTCCTTCAATTGAAGGCTATTCGCCCTCTCAGTGTTTTATTGATATTTGCATATTTTTGTATTAATATATATTAATATAAGAATGCATTTTATCACTTCATCCCAACTTGCTGCTCTGCTTTACTCCTTTTAATGAGACAAATTTCTAAAGTTGGCTTTTTGTTGTTTTTTTCCCCTTTACAGACTACCAGCTCCGAACACAGTAAAACACCTCACAGGCACCACAGGCAACAAACCTTCAGGCCTAGAATTCATTTGCAGAAGCTTCTGTGGTCCTGAGAGCTGTGAATGTTGTTGCCAAGGGTCTTGTTTCTGCAGTCTTGGATTGACAGAAGAAAGATTGGAAATTTATTGATTTCAATAATGTGTTTGAGCTTTTGAACCATTAGTATTGATTGTGTGAATATTTATTTCATTCTTAGAACATGCTGATCTTGCTGCTAAGTGCTAATTACATTAGGAGTAGCAGTTACATTGAGGAGCCAGGAATCCAGAATGAACCTTGGGAATGTCTTGTTGATGCCTTGTCTGTTACAGTTGCAGAGTTTCTAGTATTTGTATTTTAGGATCCCTAAAGACATTGGCAGCATTGTGCTACAAATTAGGGAGTTGATTGTGCAATTAAATGACTGCTGAACACTTTGTTGTATTTAGCCCAAGGTATTTATTTTTTTTTTCTGGGCATTTTCGTGCCTTAACTCATTCATAGCTCTGTTAACTTAAAAAAATTGCAGAATATGAGTTGAAATTATCTGAAGTCAAAAAATACTGTTGGGGTTTTTTTGCATGGTTTCAAAGGAATTAATCTGGGAGAACAGCTTTAAGTGAAAGGTTTGGAAACAAAAATAGGGGGTTGTTAAAGACTAAGTTAACTGAGAACAAGAGATGACAGGAGTAAATGCCTGTGGGAAAGTCTCTGGAAGCAGGATTGCTGGCTCCAGTCACTCAAAATGCAGATGAAAGAGTTCCACCCTTGTGAAAACCCTCTGCCAACTGACCAGTATTTGCTTTTTTAGATTTCTGTTCATCAAACAAGTTCCCAATTGTAATATATAGGCATGAAGCCTTAGATTAAATATTAAAAGACCAAAACACTTCTAGAGGTGATGTAATTTGGTAAGAAGATTGGGAGTTTATTATTATTTTTCCAGATAATAGTAATATACTCCAAGCTCTTTCTGGAAGTTACTACATAAGAAGAGGCCGACAAAAATACAGTTGCCATCTTTCTTCCAGCTTGCCTTTTGTGTTAACTTAGGGCAAATACTTCCCCTTTTTGCTGTAGTTTGCTAGAATTGTTTAACTTCATTTGCCCTAAGAAGAGATGTTTTCTTTCTCAGTCTTTTCTGTTTGTAAACAGCTATTACTGTATCTTCCTGGCAGAATGAATAACAGTTTGCAATGTTATTCTTAAAGGTATTTTTTTTACATGCCATTTCATTTTTTTTCTGAGAAGCTACAGTTGGCATGGATGTACATAGTTAGTTTGGGTTTTGGTGAGGGCTTTTTTTCAGGAAAATTGTGACGGTTATCAGTATTTTCTTTACACAACTTTTAGGATGTTTTGGTTTGAATTTAGAACTCTTGAGAGGTGCTAAACCTAAACTATCAAAATCTAAGTATCTATGTCTGCAGATGTGATGTGATAATACACTGTGTGCAAAATTCTCCACTGGTGGGAGAGTCCAAGAGCCACAAAGAGTGAGAAGGTATTTCAGTCACTGTCCTCACTGAGTCCTTGTAGACTATACAGATACACCTGTGTGTACAGTTAGCCAAAAATCAGCTAAATTCCCCCAAGCTGCCGCTGCTGGGACATCCACATCTGCCTCAGGAAATCTAATGTCTGGTGGTGTTTGGCAACAACCACACACCCAGTTTTTGGCAACCATGGGTGTGGACAGGTGTATTCTGACTCTTTGTCACCCAACAAACTTGATGTTGAAACAAAATCATCTTGTTCAAGATTTTAGTTCCACTGCTCATTTTCATTTGAACAATTAAGCTTATGACTGGACTAAAACTTTTTATATTAAAACTGTAACTGGTTGACAAATCACTTTTTGCGGACGTCATTTTTCCAAGTGTTTCCTCTAATTATGCCTGTAAAATGTGATTCTCCATAGCTTTGTTTTCCTCTTGAAGTTTGGTTCTTGTGGACCAGAACCATGTTTTCTCCTATTTTGTTTCAGTTTGATTGTTTCGATGATGGGGCATCAGCTGTGCTTGTCCAGAAGGTAATAAAGGGCAAAAAGCCCTCTTTGAATCAGTTGTACTTTGCCTGATTCTTTCTCAGTTTGATCTACACCAGGTAGTAGCCTCTAATCTCAGAATATGCTCAGCTCTTCTAATGTGAGGCCTGGATAACAGAACTTTATAAAAGCAGGAAGTACTGATATCCCTGATTTGTGTACCAAATTCTGGAAAAAAAATAATCGCTTTTCTGTTTTCTGCAAAATCCACCCATGCACCATAAAATTGGTGCTAAGAAAGTAAAATGCCCCCCCCCCCCTTTCATCCATTCATTGTCACAGTGTGGGTGCCTGTGTAGCTGCACAGGCAGAAAGACAGAAACAAGGTATGTTACTCCAGCACTTGATCTCATACAGAGAGGGAGGTTTGCATGGGACACTGAGAGCAAACTTCCCTGTGAGCATGGAGAGGTCCTGGCACAGGTGCCCAGAGGAGCTGTGGCTGCCCCATCCCCAGAAGTGTCCAAGGCCAGGTCACACAGGGCTTGAAGCAACCTGGGGTAGTGGAAGGTGTCCCATTTAGAATGAGATGGGCTGTAATATCTCTTCCAACACCAAGTAGTCTGATCCTATCAGTAATATTTTCCCCACAGGTTTTGTTCTTAGACCAACTGTTAAATATCTCACTGAACTTTGTTTTCTTCGTAATGTGGTAAAATGTAAATGTCTTGGTTTTCCACCATGTTATAGGTAAGTGCCTAATACAAAAGACTTTTAAAAGGCACTTTGCATGTTTCAAATTGCCGTGAAGTTTCTAGTCTGTGTTTTCAGCTCACTGTGGTTTCATAGTTGTGTTGGCAACCGGCTGGAGATCCTTTCAGCAGGAAACATTCCATCCCTCCCCAGGGGCGCAGACCTGTCCCTTTGTTACGCACGATTTAATTGCTCCTTGATTAGATAACTGTCTCTCCAGGTGTGTCAGCGGCGCTCCCTGTCCGAGTAGTTTTATTTCCTGTAGGAGTGCGTGTGTGTAGCTGCTCTTGGCTGTCTGAGAGTGAGCGAGAGCGACGAGCCTTGCGCCGCTGCCCTCCCTGGCCGGCTCTGCCAGCAGATGGCATTCCGAGCGCGCGGCTCCCAGCAGGGACCAGGGAGAGTCGCGCTGACGGTATGTACCCAACGTGCCTTCATTTGGAAGGCACAGCTGTTTTAGTGACTCTGAGTGCATTAAAAACCACCCAAAACATGTAATTAAATTATTTTTCTTAGCCTTATGCAGTGTGATTTTTGGAGAAGAGCAACTTCTCAATTTAGCTGGATAGTTTTAACATTCTTATTTCTTTCTTTTTCTCTCGTGTGGCTGATACTGGTACTCCTGCGAAGCGCAGCAGAGGGATCCATGCCAAGGGAAGGGATGACCCGGTGCAGCACCACAGGAGCAGCTACTTGGGGCTGTACATTGGTGCTGGACCTTGCCGGGTCACAAATTAAACCTCAGCTGGTGGTCAGAAAGCTCCTGTGTGATATAATATAAAAAAAGAGAACCTTTTCACCCCCCCACACTTGATTAGCTCTAGGGAAAACAGGTTTTGTCTCCATAAATTAGGCCAGAACCTACTTCCCAATCAAGTGAAATGGATGCCTTAGAAAAGCTTCATTCCACTTCTGTCTTCCAGCTGAAAAGAGTAATTAGTTGTGTTTTTTAAGGTTTTCCTACTCTTCCGTCTTTCTTGGCATATTTTTATTCTGCTGGAATACTGTTTGGACTGCTCATATTTACTTCCCAATTCCAGTCTGAGCTGGTTTTGTCTATAAAATATCCTCACACATAAAGGGAGATCATGAGACTTTACCTGGAGTGGATTTGCATCTGGTTAGGAGATTGCACCTGTTTACTTCTGACTTTATTCTGTGAAAATAAAAAGGCTAAACCTTGGCACCTCTGTCCTTATCTTGTGCCAAATGCAGTGTTGCAATATGCTCAGTGCTTTTTTTCCCCTCTGTGGTTGACACCCACTGCTGTTTGTAATTTCAGCAGCCCTGGCATGGCGAGGGTTGATGGCCTTGCAGAAAACAGTTGTGAGAGAGCAAAGTTAAGGGACAATATGAATTATATTAATTGCCACGGTAATTAACTATGCAACAATATTATTTATGCTACAGGAGAAGTCAAAATGTAAACAAACAATTGTAAAACATTTTTCCATGGAATTTTGTGCAATTCAGTGTGTCCTCTAAGTCATGCCCTCCCTGTACACAGATAAAACTTGTTTCTCCTGTAGTTAGCGTTTGTGAAAGCACAGTTACAGCTCGCTGCAGGCAGATGCAGGAGGTTCCCTTTTATAGCTATTGTACATTAGGGAATTAGTGAAAAACATTGGGTCTTTGTGGGCTTCAGCACAGCAAGGACACTGACCTGTTGGCAAAAGTCCAGAGGAGGCCACCAAGATGATCGGAGGGATGGAGCAGTTCTCCTGTGAGGAAAGGCTGAGAGAATTGCGATTGTTCAGCCTCGAGAAGAAAATCCTTGGTGTGACCCAACTGTGACCTCCCAGTATGTGACAGGAGCCCAAAAGAAAGATGGAAAGAGACTATTTACAAGAGCCTAGAGTGACAGGACAAGGGGAAATGGCATCACACTGACAGAGAGAAGGTTTAGATTGGATAATAGGAAAAAAGTTTGGTTTTGAGGGTAGTGAGGCCCTGGCACAGGTTGCACAGAGCATCTGTGTCTGTCCTATTGCTGGAAACAGTCATGACCATATTTGACAGGGCTTGGAGCAGCCTGGTCTAGTAGAAGGTGTCCCTGCTCATGGCAGGGTATAGAACAAGATGGGCTTTAAGGTACTTGTAGATTTCCTGCATTGTGACTGTGACCTCCTGGGCTTTGGCAATGCAAGGGCTGTGTGGGGATCGTGGTGTGTGCTCATCACACTGTCATCACTGCTCTGGCCAGCAGCACATCTGGCTCTGCCTCCTGTTCCTTCACACCAGCTCCTAAAGAGAAACATGTCAGGATTTTTTCTGGAAATAGGAGTTACAGCTAAACTCAGATCTGTACTTGTTCTCCTGAAAATGAAGGAGTATTGTTTTATCAGGATGCATCCTGGACTAAGGCCCTAAGAAGCTAGTGCACACAGCCATCTGAAACTGAGACCTTCCATAGCCCTGCAAAATCCGTGGCATTACACTGGAAGATTAAAGCCACTTTTCCCACTTTAGCTGTTCTGCTGCTCTGCGATTGTTGAGAAAATAATCGAACCAGAGGATTTGGATATTTTTGAGTTTAACATCAGAAATTACACCCAGCTTATAACCTCTCTCTTCTCATCTCATTCCTCCTCGACACTGCATCTCTTTATGTCCAGCTGGTCTTATGTCCTGCCCTGAGAATTGCAGCACTGCATCAATGAAACTTCATTTTGCTGTATGTGGAATTACTGTGAGTTACTCTCAACAAATTACGGACTAGATCATGGAACCTTCAAGTTTGTTTGCAGGCTGATGGTCAAATAAATAAACAGACACAGGCCTGAATCAAATGATCAGCAACGTGAAGAACAAGACGCTCCTAGAGTTGGCATGCTGGGCTACAGCCTGTTCTGGAGAATGTTTTGTAGGTTTAGTTCAAATCTTGGCTGTGGATTTCTACCTTGGATCAAAGTTTTGTTGCAGGCCCTTCTCCAACATAAAGCAAAGAATCATAAAACAACAAATATCTAGTGAAATCCAAACACAATCTGCTCTATGTTATGCTACAAAAATGAATGAACTCTGCCTCCCACCCACTCCCACTGTGACTTGCTGTGAATAAGCACCACTCAAAGGAAAGCACTGCAAGAAGTTCTGCCTCTTTCCAGCAGGAATAACAATGGAGCAAGGAAGGATGCTGACTAGGTTTACCTCTGCTATTCCAGTTGGGCCAGTCCAGGTGAAGAGTGATGGGGTGTTTAGAAGACCACTGAAAGGACTCACTCTTTGCACTGAACTGAAGCCCAAATATTCAATTATAAGGCTTTAAAAATGTTTTTTCTAATAAGTTAGGATAAGTGCTTTCCCATCCTTCTCAAGGAACGTCCTATATCTCATCTGAGAATTTCTTAGACCATCTGAGGCAGCATGGTTGTTGCACCACAGATTTTGAGGGATAGAAGAATATAGGGAAATCAGGCACATAGGGTATATCCATCCATGTGTTATTTATGGATCTACAAGCCACTGGGTTACAGGTCATTGATGTACCTGTTGGATTTCAGGGAAAGCTTTGCAGAGTGATTCTTCATGGACAGACTGGATTGCACTGATGAGAGCTGGGTGTTGCTCTAAATCAGAAAGAGGGCAAATCTTGCTCTGGGTTTTTCCACTTTAAGTAGTTAAAGAGGTTGTAGAAGCTGCTGGCTCCTCCCCAGCAGAGAATGAAGAATTCAACTATCCCACAAAGTCCAGGAGAAAGTAGGGGCACTGGATTTCCTGTAGTATCAAGATTTAGGGGGGGTTTAAGTAAGAGCTTTGTGGGCTGGCAAATATCTATTGAATGGTGGGTGTAGCAGATCTCAAAGGTGTGTTATAAATAGCCAGTTATTGAGAGGTAATATAACACCCAAATTCAGCTGCCGTTTTATATTTTCAAGAAGTCCTTTCTTAAAACTCCTGCGATGCTGCTCCAAGCTGTACCTGTCACTGCTGCTGTCTGGCCAAGGAAATGGGACAAAACTGCACAGGCAGGAAGGTTTTGAAGAAATTTCAGTATAAAAGTTGAGAGAAAAGCTTGAGGGAAAGGATAATGAAGGAGGACTGTTCAGAAATGCTGACATTATAAACAAATGAAATCTGCTTTTTCATCTTCAAACACAAAAAGGCAGTCTATAAAGTTGAAAATTAGTATGTTTGACATGGACAAAAAGTATTACAGTGTAGAATTCCACCTTTGCACTGTATTTGTTTCGAAAAGGACTTATCAATAAAGCACTGTCCTGCATCACAGGTAGGAACCTGTTGCTCCCTGAGCTGAGCTCTCCTCCGTGTTTCAGCCACCTCTAATTAGTCCCTGACCAATAATGAGCACATGACTGCAGAACAAGTGTTTATTTTCCTTCTTGCTTGTTTATTCAAACAAAAGCACAAGAAGAGAGGCTTCTACGTGTTGTGGACTCTACAATTGTTAAAGTTTCCAAGAGGTCACAAGGGTCCCAGATAACATTAGCAGCTAAGTGTTATGTTGTCCTGTTGTGTTATCAACAGGAAACATCTTTACCAGCACAGGAACTACAGCTTTGTAATTGGCCTGGTGCAAGAACATGACAGTATTTTCTCATCCTATCAGGACTCGGATATTTTGGGAACTGGTATATAAAGCTTGCGGCACACAGTGTCTCTTGGACATTAGGAACAGGTTCATGTCAGAAATCAGTGTGCTTTGCTATTTTAGTAGTTGCTATAGCTGCAGCATGAATTTTCTTGCCATGAATGGTTCAGGATGGTATTTCATTACAGTCCATATGTGTATTTTTTATTATTTGAGTGCAGATGGACATGTTTAAAGGCATTAATATGGTGATATAAGCCTTGTAAAGAAGCCTTTAGCATATAAACAACAAATCCATAAATCATATCAATGCAGGCCATGTTTAGCTTTCATTAAATACTCATAGACTTCTATGGTGCAAGACTGAGCTCTATCCAAGCAAATTTCAGATTCACTCGATGATAAAATGTTATGTTTGGGCTCTGAAATGAACAGCCATGATCCATGTGTTGAACAGAACAGCCCTTCTGCCTCACACGGTTAATGGCAAAAAAAGTGCAGTAACATCTATAACTAGTGTTAGATCAGAGCAGATAGTGTTTCAATGAAGCTGTAAAGAGCTCTGTTGGAAGGGAGCCAATATTGCAATTAATATTCTGTATGGAATTACACTACTTGCTGATTATAGCAAGCCTCACTCAGCCCATTTGATAAAGCTGGAGTGGGTTTTTCCACAGCTGTCGTCACTGTTTTCATCCAAAGTAACTGTAGCTACCAAGAAGGAAAAACTGCAACACGAAACCCACAGCATGAGGATTGCCCAAATTTTTCCTAAAAAGTGCATAATGAGAAATTCTAATACCTTAAGGGCCATTTTGATCCTTCAGAATAATCAGTGCTACACAACCCTTAATGCACTATTGCATGTTGCTCTTCGAGAGTTCATACAGCCAGATTTTCTAACTTCCACTCTTATTACATTTTTTCTTAAATGTTGCCTGACATCAGAAATCAAAGATATTTTTATATAGCAAGTTTTTTTGTAAATATGGACAAAAGGATCATTTTGTTTCCAATAAAACTGGCTTCTACAGTGAAAAAGGTCAGGATTTCCTTTCCATTTTATTCTATATAGTACACGCTAAAAAAAAACAACCCAAACTAGAAGTTTGCAGGCCCATTTGAGCACCTTAGCTGGTCACAGAAGCTTCATTTGGCTCTCACTGATGCCTGTCTCAGAACATCCTGATATTTCCAAGCAAAGCCAGAGCCAGGAGCTACAGCACTTGAAGGCTCACGATTGAAGTACAAAATTATGTCCCCAAACTTATCTCTCATGTATTGTGTCAAATACCCAAAATATCAGGGGCTGATGATGACAGGCGTTATTTTGGAGGGGTGACACACTCACAGATGGGATGCTAAGAGGTTTTTTCCTCCCTCTTGCTCACTGTTGAAACATGCTGGTGGAGGTGGTGGAAAGGAGGGAACATTTTGGTCTTCCTGAATGAAGTGTTGGAGTGCCCAAACTTTCTGAGGCAGCAGCACTGAAGCAGCCTTCTCTTTTTCAAGCAGTATTTTGTAACAGTAAAGCCACGTGGGTTCAGATTAATGAAGTGAAATTTTTTTATAGCAAATACAATATTATTTTTTACTGGGGTGAAAACGTGAATTCAGCAGAGAAAAGAAAGAGCAGCTGCAATACCTGGAAGTTAAAGCAAAGTCAAGCTAGAAGAGTTTGCTTCCAGGAGAGCGTGTGTTTGTGTGCAAGCATTTGCTGATAGAATTGATGCAAGGGAGAGCTCGGAGTCCTGTGTGAAGGTGGGGGGAACCTCCACCAAAAAACACACCTCTTCCAAAAACTGCAGCCCCAGAGCTGCTGCCACAGGTCCTGTCCTTAGGGATGGACTCTGCAGGTGATGCTCTCAAGGACTGTAAGAGCTCCTCACCTCCAAAACATCAGAGTAATCCTTCCTAGAGGCTTTTCCCCCTGATGAGCTCATCAAAGCCCTTGCCCTCACAACACCACCACCTCCACACTCAGTTCAAGTTTCCTGCAGGTGCCGTGGGACATCCCCAGCTGCAACTCCCCACACGCTGAGTCAAGGCTCAGCACAGAGGGAGGCTGGGCTGGGTGCAGGATTATTTCTGCTCTCGGAGAACCTCTCACCCACGTTTCCTGCATGAATCCTGGGTGAGAGTGTTGGCTGTGCGAGGGCACGGGGAAAGCCAGTGGTGTGGGAAAGTGCAGTGGCACATGGTGTGTCTCATTCTGCCTTGTGGCAGCTGGTACCAAAAATGTTCTGCTCCCTGCCCTCCATCCACAGCTGCGAATGCTGCCTCATTTTTTAGACTGAGCACCAGGTATTCTTCCCTTTCCCCTCCAGGCTGTTGGTTCCCCAGTCCTTTGCCATATGGGTTAGAAGCTGCTGGCTTGGTGCTTGTGTGGGGGATGTTGGCCTCACCTCTCCTGGCATCTGACCATCTCCTCTCCCCATAGTCACACAGTGAGAGAGAAAATAAATGTTACAGCTGCTTTTCCCTGCATCCATAGAGCAGTTCTGAAGGGAGGCTCTCAGCCTGCTGTTTTGTGGCCCAACATGTAATGGTGCCCCATGTCAGGTCCCATCAACAATAGCCTTTGGTTCAGAGCCATTAAACAGTTTCATCAACAGAGTAAAGGTTTAAATACCACATTGTGGGTTCTGGACCATCTCAGGGCACAGGAGGATTAGCAGGTGAGTCACGATGAATCACAATTGTCAATCACAATGAATCTCCTCTAAGATCCTATTCCTGGCAGTGTCCAGGTATTCCAGAAGGTTATTTGGACAGCAGGGCACTGCCCTGAGTCCATGTCCTATAAAGCCCATGTCCTATAAAGCAGAGCTTAAAGGACTTGGGGTATACCTGCTGGAGGTTGGGGAATGGGCCATGACTGAGCTGTGCCAAGCAAAGATTCATGCCTTGGTGGCGCCTGGCAAAAAGGGCTGCTGGAAACTGAAGGTACCAGTGAAGTATCAGAGCTGGTGGTGAAGGAAGCATGAGTACAGCTGCACTTGGTTCATGAGGAGGGTGAGGCATCCTCCCCAGAGTGAGCAAACCAAGCTTTCTGCAGGGCTCTGAGAGGCTGCAAAGCACAGTGTGTGTAGCATCCTTCAGGGTGCTGAGGTGAATGGGGCTGTGACTCTGCTTTTCTGGGTTTTTTGGGTGGCTCCACCACTGCTTTTATCTTGGTCTGTAACTGGGGAAGGACAGTTGTAGCTAATTCCCACGGGCCTGAAAGAATAGCAGCGAAATAAATTGGAAAATCTCCTCAGAGAAAGGCAGAGAACTAGTGCTACCAGCGTGGCTGAAAGTGAAAGGGCTGAAGGAGCCTTTGGCCCACACAGGGAGGGAACCATCTTCTTGTTTTTCTGATACTCTTGAAAAGAAAGAAACAGCTGCTCTTCATTTTCTGTGTAAAACAGCACCCGTCAGTGCCAGGGCTGCTGTCACAGCCCCATGATGCTGCGTGAAGCTGGGCTGAGACCCTGTCTTGGTATTGGGATACTGGGGGCACCACTCAGCAAGAGCAGGCACAGGGGCTAGGGCACAGTGGTGGGAAAATGGTCTGAATTTTAGATTTTATTAAAAAAAACCCCACCATATATTCAGCTTGTTTTGAGGCTATTGCCTTTTTAGCCATTGTTAGAATGAAAGCAATTGGGCACATAAGAATTCCCATCCCACACTGTAGTATCGAACTCTGCACCAACAAAGAGTCATCACTGAGCATGGTGCAAAGGATAAATTAACTTCTTCTATTATTCCGTTGAAAAATACACTCTTGCAGTCTTCTGTAAAAATATCTTTGGGCAAAACAGATTATTTTGACCTTGGACAACATCATTCACGAAATGCTACACCACAAGTTTGGTCTGAAGGAAACCACACATGATTTGACTCTTTTTATCTCAGATCGGCGGCGGAGAGCTCAGTGCGGTTACAGTTCTCCTCATTTCTCAGAAGAGATGATCATATTTAATCATTGTGTCAGTTGGCACAAACACCATGTTTGTAGTGAAATGCTAAAAAACAGCACATTTATCTTTCCCTCGATCAAGATTTGTATGATAGAAGCTCTTAACGTTAAAATTCATCAGTAATGAAACATTTGAAGGGCTCAGCTACCCAGCTTGTTTACTGTAGCTTATTTTAAAGAATTGTCTGATCTCTTCTGCCTAATATAACAAATACAGCATCAGTAATCTCCACCCAAAGGCATTCATTCCTTGGCAGGCTTCACTTTGGCTCTAAGATATTATTTCTGGACTTTTTTGAGGGAATGACAACTACTAACTTGCTTCACTGAGCAGCGCATTTCAGAATCCAGAGCTCCTACAGGGGTTGCCTCACAGCATGTCCTTACCAGCTGCAATGATGCAGGAGCCAAGAGTAATTTGGAGGGGGAGAGAAAATTGGAAGAGGCCTGTGATTCCCCATCTGACCCACACCAGAGGGGCCAGAGAATTTCCCCTGTGTTTCCTGCGGCAAATCCGTCACATCTGCTGGGAGTGCTGCAACTCTCAGTGACACGTGGCTGCTTTCGGCTCTGTTACATCACCCGCTGCTCCTGGTACCGACCTGCCCTGATTCGTGTTGTTTTATTGGCACCGACTCGTGCTGTGGTATCAAGAAGTCCCAAGCACGCAAAAACCTCCCCTGCACCACAGAGCGAACAAACACCAAAGAGAAAATCAGTCCTTGCCTAAGCAGCTCATTTGTCATTCACACTTAAATCTAGTTGGGTTTGTCTCCTGTGGGGCCAGGGGTCCACTCCCCACCTTGCACCCCACTGTCAGTGATAGCACAGGCTGAGAGCTCAAGGAGACAGGCAATGCCACTGGTGAGATGCAATGAGTTATGTTTGTGCTCAGGCTGCAGTTTCAAAGATGACAGCAAGTTTGAAAAATTGCTTTTCTGTCCAAAAGGCTGTTTGAGCTCTCAGAAAACCAACAGGAGGTGGGGACAACTATAAGTCTCAGTGCCTGACACACAGAGCTGTCCTGTCCTTCTCCAGAAGCATCTTCCCTGGCCATAACAGCCCCCTCCAAACGAGCTCCAAAGGAAAAAAGGAGCATTCCTAATAGTCACAGTAATAGTCATGGTAATTTATACCATGTCAGTTCAAACCCTACATCAGTTGCTGCTCAGCAGCTCAGGGTTGTGGAACCATTGCTTTCGTAGAGGGTTGAGTTTCGGTGGTTTCCAACGACTTGTTCAGTTGATATGAAATTGTGGAGGAGTAGAAAACTCAGCTGTGCTCTAGGCCAAACAGACAAATGAAAAGCCAGTATAAGGCCTACACCTTGTCCCTGAAGCAACTCATTACATGCCCAAAGCTGCCAGTTTCCCTCCTGCCACTGAAACCCCAGTGACAGGGACTCCTGGAAGGCGTGAACTCATGTTCTGTAGGATCATCCACTTGCAAAAGCTTCTGAGATGAAAAATTGAGCTGCTCCTCTGCTGCCACAAGCCCATTTACTCAGGAAGTGCTGCCACACAGCCAGAGGCAGTGACAAGATGGAAAAAACACAGTGTTGGCATCACATCCCATCACAACAACCCTTCCCACAGCACAGCTGACCCAATGCACCACTGGAGAGGTGATGCTTGTAATCAAGCAAAAACCCCACAAACACAACCACCCAGATGAGCTCATGACAGGAGAGTTTATGAGATTTATGTCCATGGGGTAGCTATGTGAACCTTGCACTTTTCTCTTCCACCTTTTTAAGTCTGGAGCTTTGGGCAGGCTGTTTGGGGAGGTTTAACTGGGGTGTGCTTGTTTTGTACTATTTGATGCCGAGCTGGTGATGGTTTCTGGTGTATTCATACACACATGACATGGATTTATTTTATAACAAGGTTGTTTGTTTTTCCTAAAAATTATATGGAAACAATTTCAAAAACCTGCTTTATAGCTAAATAGCTTCTCTTTGCACAGGTGACACTGACCCTTCTCCTCTTGTAGCCTTCCTCCAGTGCACCTAGCAGATAAAATCTTTGGATTTATATATATAAATGTGTGTGTGTACATGTAAATACAGCTTATATAGAGATGGCTTATATCTTATAAATATATAAAAATATATAATTTAATCAGAATGCAATGACTTCACTATGCTTGCTGTAAAACACAGCAAAAAATTAGTTATGATGCTATAAATTTCTATCAGACAGGAAACTGGATCTTTGCTTATATTAACGAATTCAGCACTTCATACTTACTATCCATGACACTATAGAAAAACAGAGACATGCACATTTTACCATGGCACTGGCATTTCATTGTAATTCAGAAGATTTTCTCTCTCTGGAAGCTTTCCCCTCTCCTCTCAGTGTGTCTCAGAAGGGAATTGAGTGTCCCATAAGAGTAAACAGAGAGCTAATCCTCATATGGTTGATTTACTACTCTGCTGCTGCACTGATTGAACCCAGATACAAATCCTAAAGATAAAGTCATACATCCTGAAGCATTAAAAATCCTTTATTTCTGTTGTTATCCTGTACTGAACTATTCTGGGTGCCTCAGGAAGGCTAAAGTTCTTTGGACATGCCCATTTGGGCTGGATTGGGGAAGAAGCATCTACAAAGATAAATCTACACAACCAAAAAACTATTGCTGTGCTATAGTCCCCAGTCTGGGAATATAGGGAAAGGGCAGATCAAGCAAATATTGGTTAAAAAAAAAGAAAAAAAGAAAAAGGGAAAAGAAAAATTAAAAGGAAATAGAAAAGGAAAAAGAAAAGTAAACTCAGGGGGAGGAAGTTGGTCATACACGTATCTTGAAGTTTTTTTGCAGGTGAAAACTTTTCTTTCAGTTTCAAAGGTATTCATGTCCTTTACTACAGAGCATGTGGCTGTCCACAGCCCCTTGAGGTTTCCTGATCAACTCTTAGGCTGCTGGAGGTAAGAGCAGGGATTTCTATGGAGGAGCCATGGAGAGAAATGACAGTACAGAGACCTGCAAACCAACCTGGGTGAATTCAATTACAGCCTTGAGATGCAAGTAAAGCAACAGCAAAGGCAAGTCACTCCAGCCTTTGAAATGCCAGTTTACAGTGTGAGCAGGGAAAAATAACACTTTGTTAACTTCTTGTTTAGGAAAAAAAGAAGCAGAACACTTCCTTTAATGACACATTCGCTGACAGTGGTGCTTTTATGACTCTTTCCTAGTCACCAATGAATCACTGGATGGAAGTGCAGGGACAGACTGTTCTTATCAAAGGGTTGCAATCCAATGGTCCAGTGTCACCCAAAACAAGGTGATTCTCTTGCTCCTGCTCTCTCTCATGTCATTGCCATCAGCAGTTCTTCCTGCCCAAGCTCTTGATTAGCCCTAGATCACATCTGATAACCCTGGAGGTCTGTGTGTCACAAGCAGCTCCACCCCCAGACCAGACTCAGAGCTCTCGACCCCCTCACTGCCACCACGACAAGCCAAGGAGTCTCCAGACTTTACCAGGCATTTTTTCCCTTGTATTCCCTTCTAATGCAGTTCATATGTTTAGATATTTCTCTTCATAGACATCTGTGCTTTCCAAGTGCCTTACATTTTAGATTATATATCCTTGGGTTTGATCCTTTGCATCAAAAAATGGGGTTTTTTGAAGCTTAACAGTGAGGGTTCAGTGATTCTGCCAGAGTTTCTGGCATAGCCAGCTTGCTGCAGGAGCAATTACTTTCCAGTGTGTCCCTAAAATTGCTTATTTACTTCCACTTGCAGGCCAAAAATACTTTAAAATCAGGACAGTTTTTTCCAGTTACACAATCACCCGAAATATCTTGGATACATAGACTTCCACTGTGGTTCAATAGTCAATCTGAAAATAGCCAAAACAGTTTGTAAAGCATGTTAAGTGTTCTCTTCCAGAATTCAGCCTTTAGAAGTGAAGCTCTATCATCCAAGTCAACCGTCACGAAGTAAAATCAATTCCCCTGATTTTATAACAACACAGGGAAAAAGAGACAACAAAGGAGATGGCAGCTAGTCTGTGGTGCTCTTCAGCATTTCCTGGGCAGAATTATCGCAACCAGCCACTTCTAGAATGTCCTTTCATGTCCATTCATGTTGGGTTTATTTACTGCTCTTGGTAAAACAAAACCAGAGGTCATTTCTGACCAGCCATGAGATTTAGAATATTTTTCCGTTAGAGCTTTTTAATTAATTATAGTGACTTTAGAACATTAGTGTGGGGCATCTGCTGCTCCTCCCATTTCCATTTATCAAAAGCATTAACAAAACCTGTGTTGGACTACAGTAGTTTAAGAATCAGAACCCCTCCCTGTCTTGAAGGTACAGGTAACAAAGTGATCTTGTAATGATCTCCAGAAAATCTTCTAAAGATCTCAAAGCACTCTGCAAAGTAAATCTCCATTTGTTTTCCTTACTCATGTATATTTTAAACTCCCTTTTAAGTTTCAACGGTTTGCATGGGTGTAATTCAGAACAGACTGGGGCCTTACATATTTTGCATACCAACAAGCTATGTGAGTCCAATTTATGAAAAAAATACTGCATGAGCATTATGATGCAGTTGTGGAGTAACTCACTGGAAAAAAAAAAAATACAACAAATCCTGAAATATTTACCTTGTAATTTTAAGTGGATGCTCACAAATGAAAGCAAGCTTTGTGTCCATCAACAATGTCCAGAAAGGAATCAGCCTTTCTCCAAACCTACTGAAGAACCATGGTCTTAATTTGTAGGTTAAAGTTACTGGCATCCTTTTATATATATAGGTATATATATATATGTGATCTAGACTTTAAATGATATTGAAAAAGTAGAAATAGCATGATAAACCTTCAAAGCTGAAATAAAAAAGAACCTGTGTTTTGACTTAGTGTTGAGTATTTATACAGCCGGCACCGTTCAGTCCGGCATGTTTGAATGAGTGCGAGTCTGTGGTTGCAGTTGTGTATAAAAATACTGGAGCCTGCTCCCGCTTTAGGAACTAAACTTCAGTTCCCAATAGCTCCCTCTGTAATTCTCTTTCCAAATAAAAGGACGAACTATTCCTGGCTTGTAACGGTGTATTTCTGTGGCTTCTTGAACTATAATGAAGGCAGTCTGGAATGTTAAAAATTACATACTCAATGCCAGTTCTGAACCCACGGTAATTTAGGCTTTAAATGTTTTGAAGTTTACATTTTGAGTCTGTTATTGTACAACTTTTTAATTAAAATGTTGCTGTAGTCCAGATCACTAATGCTTCTTGCTCAAAGATCCATTAACATCTATCTTAAAACCACTGTGTAGGGAACTTGATAATTTTGGTATTGAGGGCTAAGGCCATCTGCTTGGAAAATTATTTGGTTTTTATTTGGCTCCTTCTAATTGTAGAAATTCAAAGACATCTTTGATATCCACTGGATTCCAATAATGGAAACATCAGTTCTCTTTCTGTAAATGTTTCAGATCTGTCTCTGCTGCAGACTTAATCTTGTTGCAGTTCAAGAAATAATCTGCCAAGCTTGTCACCAAGGAATCAGGTTTGGATTTTCCTGCAGAGACAATATGTACCATTGATGCACGTTATCATCTCTATGTTTTCCCATTGGAATGCTACTAAAAAAATCAGAAAAATGTGACATGCTCACTTCTAGATGCCCTCGTAACCCAGTAACAGCTATTCTTAGGATTAATAGCTCCATGAACTCTTCTTGTTATCATCTGTAGCAGAGAGTTTGTAGACATTTATGCTTGAAATATGCCTTCACATTTATATCCTGTGTACAATGAAGTGAGACTTAAACCTGACTTTCACTCTCAAGTTAAAATTGCTCTCATACCCTATGTAAACAGTGGGAATTAATTCCAGTGTCAGTGAGAGATACAAAACCTGGAAGCTAACAGTACGAGGCCAGAGTTTCTGTGGGGCTTGAGGTGGGTTTCCTTTTGGGCAAGTAGGGAGATCCCTCCTAAAGCTAATGTAGGAGCTGGCACAGTTTTTGAAGGAAATTCCCTCAAGGATTTCTCTGCCAGGCCCCCAAAACATATCAACTGGCTATAGGAATAACTCAGTAGGACAGCAATGGCTTTGTGAAAATTCTGCATATTGAGGGGGAAGTCAGAGCTTTCCAGATGTTTCTTGTGCCAAACAATTCAGAAATCTATTTACATTTAGTTCAGGTTTAGATAATTTTGGTATCGAGGGCTAAGGCCATCTTCTTATAAAACTGTCTGGTTTTTATTTGACTCCTTCCAATTGTAATTCCTGTAAAATGTAAAATCATAGAGCTATTATTGTATTTGCATTTACTAACCATTGTACAATAATAACAATTTCCAGTGTAGCATCGATGGGATTCTTGCACAGCTGACAATGTTGCCTAAATGTTTAGAGAGAGAGCTCTGGGCAGGTCTATGGTAGTAAGGAAACAAAATTGTTTCCTATCTGAAACAGTCACTCAGCCAAAAGGTGCATTGAAAAATAGAGTGGACCTTATTAGTCTCTGTGTTGCTTGTGAAGGCTTCGGACCTTGAATTTTATCATCGCACACCTTGATATTATGTACTAAGAGAAGCAAACCTCCTCTGACATGACAACTGGCATAAGCTGTCTTCATAGCAACCGCAGGCTTTCACACCCAGTGCATCTCTTGCTGTGACATGGAATTCTGCATTGTACCTGATTTTTGGCTATGAATTCAGGTTTTCAGGTGTAAGCAAAATGAGGTGTTATTATTTCCACTTAATCAAGGCAAAACCAGTTTCACTTTCTTTGAAGCTTTTTATCTCCCTACAACTGGATTTGAATCTCTGACTTCACCACCACAACCCCAGAGCCATAACCACAAGGCCACATGGTTCCAGAGCTGTTTTTGGAGGTGGTAGTGATGTGAGTTATTTTAGAAACTACTAGCTATAAATTTCAATTATATTTGAAGGAGGGTAAGTGAGCTTTCAAAGTCCTTTGTGAGTCTGTCCTTCAATGACTAGTAGGCAATTACTGAGGCCACTGGAAAGAGTGGGAATAGAAGGGTCGTCCTGCGATTTCTACCAGAAACCACTGAGTACAAACAAACAGCAATTGTGAACGACAGCTAAACTAATTGTCCTTGTTGGTATTACTGTCCCAAGATGGGCTGTGACGCAGAAAGTCAATCTGCACAAAGTCAGTTTTTCATTATAGTGAGCTCCAAATAGCATCAAACAAGTCGTTTTTAGACCTCTGAGCTGTGCATGATAAACGCAGCCCAACCACCTTGATTCTTTTTTAAAAAGGTTTAACCCTGACCCTTCAGTTCATGAGGCATTTTTGCACTACTGGCTTCCTGCCTGAAAATAAACGTGAATCTGCTATTCCATACCACTTTTTCCATAAACTACAAGGGCAAATGCTGGGAGCTATGACTAGAACCATTTTACATTTGCAAAATAAGAATCACTTGCCAAAATGATATGCGGGATTTAAAAGCCTCACTTGCCAAGATCCATTTGAAAGATCCTTGGCACAGCCAAAACCCAATTGTTAGGTATGATGTGAGATAAAAGCCCAGTAAAGCAAAAACTGAACTGCACAACAAGTTACTAAAAGCTAAAAAATGTGAAATTCAATTCTTCCACATGTAGGAACTGTTTACACTTTTCTGTTCTCATAAGAGTAATTTTCAACTGAACAAGTTAGCCACATCTTTGTGAAATGTAGATAAATCAGGGAGCAAAGTGATTTCAATCAGAATAGGGGTCATCATAGAGATGGTGGCTGAGAGATGGTGGTAGTTACTTGTTCAAGATCATGCTTGATACACTCAGCTCCCTGTTCAGTATTTCCTTGTCTCTGGTATAGCAAAGCACAGCTGTTTGAACAGTGTAACTGAGACGGTCATGAGAAAGATGAGCTTTCCCATTGGAAATGCTCTCACACAATAGCCAAGCTCCAAAGGAAAGGCAGAGGGTAAAAATGCTACTGGCATACAAACCCCACAGAGGTGGTCGACCTCAAAAACAGAGTAATAGGCATTATCTAGTGGTTCAGGTCACAGCTAAGGGAGTGAAGGTAATCCTTTAAGGAGAAAACAGAAGAGAATTAATTGGATTTGTAGAGCTGCAATAGTATTACCTACAGTTGCCTTTAGCTGGGTAAGAACTGGCCTTATCATCCCAGGGAGGGATGAATTTTCCATCACTTTCTCCTTCAGGTACAGAGCCTTACCATTTCTGAGCCTACATGCTCAAGCAGGGGACAATTAAAATTGGGAGGAGAGAATAAAAACACCTTACTGCCCAGAAAATGAGCAAGTCAGGGAAATCCTCCTGCTCCAGTAACTTGCTGCCACTCTGAGACAAACACTGGGACTACAGAGAACATGGAGAAGTTACTGATGGTTCCTGTTTGTGTCCCGGGCAATAAATAACCTTTAATGTGATGTTGATGCAGAAAAGGATGTGAAATACTGGAAATACTACTAGAAAATCAGTAAATCCCACCAGTCTAATAATCTGGCTTTATCATCTACGATTCCATTCTATACTCACTATGTGAGCCATTTTTACTCACAGATATAAGAAGTCACTTAACATTAAGATTTCTTAGGATGCTGTACAATAACAATGCAGGAATAAAATAACATTCTCAGCCATGAAGACCACATCTATTTTGATACTTGAAAGCAATTTTGGAAGTAGGAGTCCCTTTGAAATTGAAGTGAAAACCCTGCAAGAAAAAATTCAATACAATCTACGTTACATGTAAAATGTATGTGTGAAGTCAGCAATAAAGTGCAGCTGACCTCTCCTGCTGTCTCTCAGGAAATCAGAACTCAGTCATGCCTGTTATAACTATTATTCAATAACTGGGGAATGGCAGCATTTAGAAACTTGTGCTCAATGTTGGACAGAGGTCTTTCAGTGAAGAACTCACAACAGCCATTTTGTCCTGGTTTCCAGGAAGAAAAGGTTGCTCCTGGAGCCTAAGAAAACTGTCACAAAATTCTCGAAGGAAAAAAGAAAACATAAAAATCCAAACAAACAAAGAAAACATTTCACTAGAACCCATCTTTGGAAAAATATAAAAATATTTTTCCACCCAGAGAAATAACTATAAATAATGTTTAAACTATTAAAAGAGTGAATGCAGAAAAAGGCTATTTACATAGGAGCGTTTTGTGCTGTTTCAGTCTAATTTGTCACTGATGTAGGAGCCTCATACGTTAGCTGGAGGAAATCCAGAGTTTTCAAAGGTTTTCTGTCAGGGCTTGAAAAGTTGCCAGTTTTTTTAATGGAGCCGAGCAGTCTCAGGCCTGTTGTTCTCAAAGATTTTGTGAGCCAGGGCTGAATGTTAGCAGGAAACAGAGCCAAGTGGGCTTCCTGAGCGTCTGAGAGAGGAAACACTGTAATAAGCATGGAGGCTGTGGTTAAAAATAACTCTGGTATATAAAGGCTGCAAAGGATCCCCTCTCGCTCACACTCGCCGCTGCCTCTTGGCTGCTGCTTCCCGCTGACTCCATGTGAATGAGATGCTTTGCCATCCCCTCAGAGCAGGTGGTTTTCAAGCAGAAGAAGACAGAAAACAGCCTGCAGAGAAGCTGAGCACAAGGCAGCTCTTATTGAGTTTCCAGCAAGCAGGATCCAGGTTTTATTTCAAGAGTGTTGTCAGGCTGAATTGAGCCACGGACACGGAGCATTTCAGTGTCTAACTTTCGGCTGAAGTAAAAGTTATGTTGAAAAAAATAACTCGGTTTTCTGTGATATGAAACCTGAAAAAGAGGAACAAGGCGACTCATGGAAGGTCTTGAGCAATAGGTGAAAGGGCTCCCTAAATTGTTACCATCAGGCCCAGTGTGGCTTGTACCACTTCTGCTACACAAGGTTTAGTCCCACCCTGTGCCCCCCTCGCCCAGCTGCAGGAGATGCATGTGGCAACCACAAGCTGGAGGATTGGCCACCCACCATCAATCCGAGCTCTGCAGTCCCGCTGCCTGGGTTTCTAGCCCTCCTCACCAAATTCATTTTGCAGGGGATTAGGCCCATCTCTTTTTTCTCAAAGCACTGATTTTCCTTGCAAATGTGGGATAAAACCCACACTGATTATTTGGTAAATTAAGGCAACTTTTTCCCTGCTGTAACCTGACACTAACAGCCCCATGCAGTCCATGCTGAACGCTTCTTTGCAGCTCACATTATGCTGTAATTGGCAAAACACATTCTTCCCAGGCTTGTGTTTTTATTACAAACATTTATTTGGCGCTTTATGTGGCAAATGAAAAGAGAATTTCACAACTCATTGTACAAAGTTGCATTGTATCAGGCTGTCCCTTGAAAAAGCATTTTATTGCTCAAGAATAGCTGTAACCGTTCAAGGGGTTTCAACAGCGTTGTTCTCTTCATCTACAATTGCTATATATACTACAGCACCAAATATTAATAATTTTGATCAGTATTAACCCTGACAACTGGCATTTGATTCCGCCCTCAGCAGTAAGTGTGACATTCCTCACAGGCATCATCTGAACAATTTGGAGTAAAAGTTCAGGTGTGTGAAACAAAATAGGCTGAAACCTTGTTTCTGAATAGAAAGCATTTTCTATGAAACACAAAGCACTGTTCCTAAGTTCAGACATAGCTAGGAAATTAAATATATAAATATCCTAAAATGTAGGCACTAATAACTCAAGAAAAAAAAAATTATCACAAAAATGGACACAAGCATCTGGAAAAACATCTATCCCAAAATATCACACTGAAGTTTCAAAGCTTAATCATAATTATGTAACTAAGAGTGATCATGGAAAAAAATTATATATCATATTGAATATTTCAGTGATCTAAGTCTGCGAGGACTTGAGAGGCCAGGAGGACAAATGAAATCAGCTACTCTATGCATGCAGCCTGTCCTGCAGAGGTGCCTGTCTTCCTCTCACTGGCCAATTCATACCTCTGATTCACACTTCCCTGTATTCAAACAGGGAAAGTAATTCCAGGCAGCCAGCAATACCAATTAACAGCATCACGGTTAATGAAATGCTTGCTCCAATATTTCCCCTTCCATTACTGCAGGACATATGACTAATAAATCATACAGGTGCCATACAAAGAAGGTATTTTGTAAAGGAGAACCAAACCCCATATGTTCATCACGTTAGACAAGGCTTTGCAACCTACACCCTACATGAACTCTTACTTTGTATATTTGGTGGATAAAGCTCCACTTATCAGACCCAACCATAACATATAACCATGTTTTACCTGCCAACAAGGGAAATAACCCCAAAGCCTTCCTCACTCCTAAGTAATTCTCTTCTTGTGTCTGGTTTTAAGCTTTGTCCAGTCTTGTCTTCCCCTCCCCATTTAAAACATGTAAACTTCAAAGTGGCAAAAACTCTGCTAAAAAGGGCACCTGCATCTGTGCTGACTCAGACTGCAACAGATCTCACAAATTAAAACAAGAAAAAAAAGCAGCTGATTAGGGCTTTATAATTCCCTCAAACAGATTTTTCCCCCTTGCATTTATTAAATCCCAAACACAGTTCTCACTTCTAAACCCCGCCAACTTGGCACATCTGACAGCACTAACTGTCCTAAGTGGACATGACAGATAAGACATCATTTCCCTTTTCCTCCTGTCATCTCCAGTCAGTTATACCAATTGTCTATTAAAAATGCAGGCCAGGAACAACACGACCAGTAGGAACACTCAAAGTGTAACACTCCTGTATTCCAGAATTAAATGAGTTTCATCTTCTTGGGTTTCTGATGTTGTAGAGCCCATTAAATATTTGTTACCATAAGAGTAATTTTTCTGAATGAAATCACATAGGTGCTTCTGCCCTATGCTCCTGTTATTCCATGCCCCAATTACCCATTTCTTCTCTAAATATTTGGTTCTGTAATCTAAAGGATTTGGCAGCAACTGAAAACTACTTGTCATGATCCGTGACTGATGTTTCAGTTTCAAGCAGTTTTGCTAATATGATTCAACATGCTTGCCAGGTCTTGGAAACTGTGGTATCATTTCACAGTTCTGTAANAAAAAAAAAAAAGATTTTTCAAATGTGTTTTTATTTGACAGCTGAAAGGGACATCTGCAGTACAACATATGGGCATTCAGCACACACGTCAGTAAAAGCTGGCAGAAACACAGCCACATACCTAATCAAAGCTCATCATTTAAAAAGTGGCATACATTGTTTAGGTCTGAAGAGTCCCCAGTTCAAAAATTACAAAAAATAATTTACAGCTGAATGCTATTGTTCTTCACACAGCAAATTCAAGTATCAATACATAATTACCTCAATTATATTCACTAAATAGCTGCATTTTTGCATGATTTCTTCAACCATGAACTTGCATATTTCTGAGAAAAGTTTTATTTATATAGTTTGACTTACTTATTTTAATGGAATTTAAGCTGGTTTCCTTCTGCATTGATGGGAGTCTGCCTTGCTAAAGCAGGTTGGAAGCATCATAGCTTGACTTTTGCTAATCTTTGGGAGCTAAGCTAATAAAGCTTTCCCTAAAACCAGTCAAGATTGCCATCACAAGGAATGGAAGGGATAGAACTGCCAATAATCACGTTGAAAAAGCAGAAGTGCTAAGAAATATTTCTGTTCTATCTTTGGGAAAAAGCCAGATGCTGTATTGAGATCGGACAATAATGATGTTGAAATACTTTCCATTACAGTAACTAAGGAGGATATTAAACAACTGCTACTCATCTCGAACAGTATTAAGTTGCCAGGTCTGGGTGATCTAGAAGTGAGTGTTTCAAAAGGACCAACTAAGGACATATCCAGATGGTTAATGTTTATTATCAATTCATTTCAGAGCGGTGGGGAACCCCCAGGTGACTTGAAGAATGTTAATATTATGTCAATATTGCAACAGGGTAAACAGAATGACCCAGATATGCCTGTCAGTGTTACATAAACCTGGGCAGAGACAGGGAGGACTTGAGACATAAAAAGAATTCTAAATAAAGACGGTTTGGTTAATGACGTTTGTGATGGTGTTTTAAATAAGTTCGTGCCTTGGACCAGTGTGATTTTCACAGTAAGAAATAGTCACATGACAAATTAACATGGTGTGCACATGAAAATTGTCCAGCCACAGGCCGATACATCTGGAAATGGAATTTAGATTTTAATCAAGGAGAGTTATTGGTTCTTGATCTTTTTTATCATTACTTACCATTCAATGTTGTTAACAATAGCCTAGAAGAGAACAGAAATTGTGTCTGATAAACCCCTAGATGACAAGGATCACAGAAGTGCAACAGAATTTTGAAGAACATGTCATTGTTATAGGATTATTTTAACTATCCAGGCAGACGCAAACCACTCTCATGGCAATACAGAGAATCTGAAGGCCACAGTTCTAGGAATGGAACATCCAAGCAGCTCTGCTTTTTGGCATAGACAAAAATAGGTTCCTACATAGGCCAACAGGGAATTATTCAGAAAAAATGGGACACCAAAATCACTCTGCTCTCAGACATCTTGTTTCATGGTATTTTTCTGCAGCCTCTGCCTTCCATCTGTGCAACCCTAAACCAGCTGGATTTCTCCCAGCGGTTCCGATTCTCTCTTAATGCTTCCTAGCCCTGCCATGAACATTTCCATCAGGTCTTCCACGGTTTTGTTCCACCTTCCAGTCTTCCCCCATATTCCATGTGCTCTGCCGTCAACATTGTCATAAATTCAACCTTCTCAAAAAGCCTGAGAGCCAACACTGAGTGCAGAGGGTGTACCTGGTGGTGCTGGCCAGCACTGGGGAGCTGAGACTAGCGTGGAATCACAGGATGGTTTAGGTTTGAAGGGACCTTAAAGCTTATCCAGTCACAGGCCCTGACACTTTCCACTGTCCCAGGCTGCTCCAAGCCCCATCCAGCCCAGCCTGGGACACTGCCAGGGATCCAGGGGCAGCCACAGCTGCTCTGGGCACCCTGTGCCAGGGCCTCCCCACCCTCACAGGGAAAAATTTCTTCCCAATATCCCATCTGACCCTGCCCTCTGGCAGTGGCAAGCCATTCCGTGTGTCCTGGCACTCCATGACATAGAGCTGGGGGAGAGGAGGCCTTTGCCAAGCAGCTACTCAGTAGAAGATCATGACAAAGGGCACAAGTCAAATCCTTAAAGAGAAGTGACTCATATCTGTCTGCTACTCCACTTTTCCAGTGCGCAAACCTCAAGAAAGACTGGAAATACACAGATAGCTCAGAGAAGAATAAAGACTAAGAAACTAAGAAAAAAGGTATTAAAAGAAAATATGTTTTCCTAAAAACTTAATAAGCCCCTTCAACTTCAGCTCATCAAAGAGATGGTTCACCTTCATCTGTCAGTCCCTGCATGGGAATCAACTCCAGACATGAAAGGTCTGGTCAAAAAGGCTCCTTTCTCCAATTAATTCATGATATTCCTTTATTCCGACAAAAGACCTACAGGATTAAATCACTGTCCCCCAATTAAGATGTGTGCCTCTGACACATACCTGTATATTTCATTTTATGTGATTGTCTACATAATTTTATCAACTTCCTTGACAACAGATTCTAAAATGTGCTAACTCAGAACCTGTAGTTTAAAACAGAAAAAGAAAAATTGTATAGTCAACAGAACTATGACAATTTGAGACTGCAGGCAAGGAAATCCTCTGTCTCATTTCAATATGAAGGGCTTGGTCGGGGTTAGGGTTACCTGTACTGTGTAGTCTAGGTGCTAAGAGGTGTCATTTTCGGGTCGTTTACCGTGCTATTGCTAATATTACTAGTTTGCTCTAGGTACAATCAGGACTTTCTGAGAACAATCCCTGAGAAAGGAGCTTTTTGTTTGTTTGAGTTCTGTAATGACTCAGAGCTGGGGAAGCCAGGTGACGTGGGTATTGCACCAACCCATCCAGCTGCGAGCTTCAGTGGGCACAGCCCAGCACAGCCCTAGCTTGGATTCTTCTATTTACATGCAAAATCTTGATTGCAGTCCCTTAAAAACTTTCTCCTAGATCTAAAAGCAACAAGAGACAGCAGAAGCAACACCTAGGAAAACGAACTTTGCCATATAAAAATGGCTGAGTCCGTGTTTACTTTGGCTGGAAGACAAATCACACATCATTTAGCTCTCCTCTACCCACAGAACATTAACAAATACTTTCTAATCTCACATTCTTTGCATTTATACACGTGTGGCATCACTCCTGATCTATGTTAAGTGAGATCACTGTCAGGATCATGCATTTAGGTATTTAAAATAAGAGTTGTGAGCAGCAAAAAGCCAGAAAAAGTCAGCACAACTGTCACAGACCGAGAGGAAGGTCATGGCAAAATTGTTCTCAATTTGCACAGAACCAGTGACTCACAAGGTAAATAAATTCTCACATTTGTCTCCCCAGGTTTAGTGCAGCTCTCATTTTTTATCCTAACTGCTTTTCTTGAAAACAAAAAGAATCTATAAGGCAGTGAATTTATTATTTTGTGTGTTTGGCTTTCATCCTCTCTGCCCACTAAACATTTCCTTTACACAAAGAAAATGCAGAGTTCGGTGACAGAGCCATTGCAGAGCTATAAACAAAGTCCTTCCAGTGTCTTCTGGGAGGCAGCATCCAATTGGAGCTTCTCAGTGAAACCTACACGTCCAGTTGTATATCTTAGAAACAAAATATTTTGTTATAACTGTTGCTGAAATCACAAGCACAGAAACTGACACAGACATTCAGGGTGTGTTATCAAGGGAGCACTCACATTCATTCTGAATTCATCAGAGTATGTTTTCTTGGCTGACTCACAGCCCCATATATACGTATTGTTCACTTACGGACATTTTATTAGAGGAAAAGAGTTTACATTGAAAGATTACACAAGTGTGACATTACAGAACCATGAGTCACACATCTTTGTGTACGGCGTTACCAGGCATTCAGTGTATTGATTCTGCTCCAGTTGCAGAAGTTTGGCTGCTCCTTCTGGTCAGCCTGTGAACTTCTGGAATGAAAACTATAGAAAGTTAAACAAGAGATATTCCTGATTTTAAACCACGTGTAGCTGTTGAAAAGATCATTTACTCACTCTAGCAACTGAGTTTTCCAGAGGTGGCTAAACACAGCCACAAGCCTGGGACGGGCTCTGGTGAACAGGCTCAAAGTGCTTTGGAGAACCAGAGTCCATCAAGGGCATTGCTCCTTTCCCTCCTGGGGCACACCATGCGTAGAAGTGAGAGCTGTTTTCCTGCACTCTCCCGATTTCCAGCTCACTTAGAAACCCCTTTAAAAGTGATTGATAGAACTCCAGCCATACAAGACTGGCATCAAACACCTTTCTGTCAGCACCAAGATGCATCTGGAACCTTTAGGGTGACCAGTGCCAAGAGGCCCCCATCATCAGCTCAGCAGTTTACCCATGGGAGCAGGACATGTCCCTCTCCCTCACTGTGCTCCTGACACCTTCTACTCCCACCTTCTTTTCCTGAGTCTGATTACACCACATGCCCCAGGGATGAGGCTGGGTTTCAGGGCAGCTGCTCTGAGGTGTGTGGGGATCAAACCCCTAATTCATGGTGTCTTTCTTAGTGTCCCCAGGGCAAGGACTCCCCAATATTCCCCATCCTACAGCAAGTCCCTCATAATCTCTGTTTAAGCTTGTAGCTATAGCGTCCCTTCATGTCACAGATGGTCTCATGGTGTTTCCAGGTCAGGGAGCCCTTGATGCCCTCCACCCCCACAGGTCCCTCAGTGTATCTCAGCACAGGGTCCCCTCATGTCAGGAAGGGTCCTGTAGGTGTTTTCAGGGCAGGGTCCCCTGTGGCCACTCATGCCACCGAAGTCCCTCACAGTCTCTCTTAGGGTCGGTCCCTCAGTGTCCCTGGAGCAGCGCTCCCTTGGCGCTCCCCCATCTCACTCGGGGCAGTGTCCCGTCACTGGCCGCTGTCCGAGCCGGGGGTCGCGGCTNGCGGCCCGGCCCCGCTGCGCTCCGCCCCGCTCGGGCTGGGACCGCCGCCGCTGCGTCCTTTTATACCGGGGCTAAATTTAGGCTGCGCCCGAGCCGCTGCCTCCCGCCCGCCCCGTCCGGGACGCGTTTCCTCCGCTCCTGCAATTGGCCTGAGACCGCCCGCGCCCGCGTTATAAGGTGCGGAGGGCGGCCGGCCGCGCTCGTCCCGCACCATGGCGCTGAGCGACACCGCCCTGCCCTCCTTCGCCACCTTCGCCAGCCCCTGCCGCGAGAAAGCCCTGCACGAAGTGAGTGTTCCCCGCGCTCAGCACCGACGGCTCATCGCACCAGTGGGCGGCGGAGCTGCCGCCCGCTGCGCCCCGAGTCCGTCCCCCCCGGTACCCCAAGGCGAACGGCACCTCTAACGCTCTCCCTTTTCTCTCTCCCCAGAGGTGGAAGTGTGAGCAGGAGGCCAAGACCCCCGCCGGCACCTGGGGCGGCCTCTCCCCACGCAAAGAGGATGAGGATCTCAACAACGTGCTGGATTTTATCCTTTCCATGGGCAGCGATGGTTACGGCCAGGGCGCTGCCGGCGGTGACTATCCCCCTGCCCAAAGCGAAAGCGGTGGCTTTTACCAGACAAACCCGTCCCCGGGATGCTACAATGCCCTGGAGCAGGGCAGCCCCCCGCCCTACAACGCCGGCATCCTGCCGGAGATGATGCGTTCCGAGATGGACTCCAACTACTGCCCTTCTGGCAGCGTCCACGGGCGGTTCTTTGTGACACCCACATTCGGGGGCCCGCAGTTCGTTGAGAACATTAAGCCCGAGCCCGACATGGACAATTATGGACCGATCCTGGGTCTGGTGCCCCAGGCTTGCCCAAAGATCAAGCAGGAGGGGAACGCGACCTGCATGATGGCCTACGAGCAGCCCCGGGTGGCCAGTTCCCCCCAGATCCCTGGGGCAGAGACGCCCCCACTGAGCCCCGACGATCTCATGGTGAATGACTGCCACACACAGATGATGTGCCCCTCGTCCGTGTCCTACCAGCAAAGTTTCCACCCGGCCTCCGGCTTCCACCACCCCCAGACTCACCTCCAGTACCAGAACACCTCCCAGTTTGGCCTTTTTGAGGACAGCCTGCCCTTGCAGCCCTCGGCTCCTAGGGGCATGCTCACCCCTCCTTCCTCCCCTCTGGATCTGCTGGACTCCAAACCAAAGCGAGGACGCCGGTCCTGGCCGAGGAAGAGGACGGCCACTCACACGTGCAGCTATGCCGGTTGTGGGAAGACCTACACCAAGAGCTCACACCTGAAGGCCCACCTCAGGACACACACAGGTAAATATAGCTGATGGCCTTTGTATGGAGATGTGCTGTGTTCCAGTTGGGGTAGCCCTGTTTAAAACAGTTTGCAGCCTGGGCTTTTACCCTGTAGTCTGCTAAATTCACAGCTGAGCTATGACAGGTGGTCAAGTCTGTAACCTCTAGGTGTTTACCTATATCGTCAAAGCTTTTCTGAGGGCTTCTAAAGCCCTTTCTCCAAAGATTTTCACTGCAGGTATGGGTGGGTAAGGGAATTTCTAGTAGCTTAGCTTAAAAGTACTTGGATCTCGCTGTGGAAGGGCTTGGTAGCAAATAAAGGGATATGCTACAATAAAACTCGGCAGGTTGCCTGGTGTATGATGCCATGCTGAGTCACACTTTCTGATTTCCCCAAACAGGTGAAAAGCCCTACCACTGCAACTGGGAAGGCTGCGGCTGGAAGTTTGCGCGCTCTGATGAGCTCACCCGTCACTATCGCAAACACACAGGCCACCGGCCCTTCCAGTGCCACCTCTGTGACAGGGCGTTCTCCAGGTCGGACCACCTGGCTTTGCACATGAAGCGGCACATGTAGCCCCAGGGACTCTGCCCTGCCAACAGTGGACCTTATTTAACTGCTCAGGTGCAGAAGCGCTGAAAATCTGTAGCTGGTACTACACAGGGAGGCACCGACCGACGCTCCAGGACAGACACTGAGGGTCTGACACAAGGAGGCTTAGCCAGGCACCTCCTGCAGAGAATCTGCCGTGACTGAGTTAGTGACCTGCCCGTCCTGGTCAGGAGAACAGGGGTTATTTTATGCAGCTTCTGTGAAGGGTAAACTCCATAAGACTCCGTACAGATTGTATAAAAGAAGCTGTAAATATGGTTTTTTTTCCCAATTCTAGCTGCCCATTCCTAAGCTTTACAAGACAATGTTTGTATGGAAACTGCCTGAAGTTGACTCTAGAAGAGATAAAATGAATGTTACTGTAGCTAACGATGTTTGTTTAGATCTCAGTTGAAGGCATGGCTAAGAGAACACTCCTCTTGTTAGACTGTTTGGTTCACAGGTGCAATAGTATTCTTGTTTGCCATGATCTACACTAGAAGTACAGGGCTTGATGTCTTGTAAGAAAATAACCTATTTACTGTAATTTTTTTATATATTGTAAATAATTTTATACCATGAGAAATATTGTATATGTAAATAGAAGACAAATGGGTATTTTGCCTATTTCTGTTTTTATAAAAACATAATTTTTCAATGTTTGAAAATATTTCATCTTTTTAATAAAATAAGTTTTTAATTCCTGTGATTTTTATTCTCCTTTGAAATATCCCTGTTACTTTTTCCCTGATGGCTGGACCAGCAACCACCTGGCTGTGTTTTAAATGATCATCAACTGTAACAAGACACTTACAAAAATCTGAGTCATGGATTTTTCTGAAATAGACAACAGAGTAAGTAAGGTACTCTCAGTGGTAAATAAGATATAGTACAGTTCTTTATCAAAAAATCAAATAGGAAAATTGATCATATTCAAAATCTACTTCCTAAAAATGGTTAAGTAAGCAACACACTATAGTTTCAGTCTCATTTCTAGTTTATGCTAGACTATTTTAATAGCATTCTTAATGTTTTCCAGATGCAGTTATGGTTTTGCCAGCAGTGTGTGGGTTTTTACTATAAATTTAAACACTGCATTTTTGTAATTATGGAGGCTTATTTTAAGGCATTCTTGTACATAAATTATCCTTATTCTCAAGAGCTCAATGCAGAATTCCAATAGAACAGTAGTGGAATTCAAGCATGAATTCACAACACAAGTTAAAATACCTTCGTAACTCATCGCTCAAAACTTAAATTCACTTAATAATTTGTAGTGCCACCTAGATTTCAGGAGTTAAGAAAGTTATTAACTGTTTAGGGGGAAAATCAGCCAGTAGTCGAGGTTCTGAAAACAAATTGCAAGTAACCTGGATACTGCAACAGCAATAGCGGTAAAGACAGCTACAAAAGTCAAACTGAGCCCCCAAAAAATTCTTCACAGCTGTAAATGAGCTCAGAAGGCCAGGCAGTAAATCGAAGCAGTTGTTCTGACAGTCTGATGGGCGTCCTCTGTCTTCACAGTTCTGGTGTTGTGATGAGTCTTGATACTTGTATATCACTGCTAATCAAATACACAGATTCAGCTTAATATTGCAGCATTTTTTTCCTTAACATCTGGATACTTGGAACTTGGTTTTAATCAAGATTGTGACCTTTTTCCTGACGTTATGTGTTAGAATACACAAGAATGAAATCAACAGGAATACATTTAAAGTAACTACTAATGTAGCTGTTCTTCTGTGAAAGCAAAGGCTGAAGTTGTTCATGTGGAACAGATGTATTTTGGGCTTCTAATCATTGGCATGGAAGAACGAGTTCCACATTTCACTTTTGCAGTTCTTTCAAAGTGAAATATAAGGGAGCTTTAACGTTTCTTCATCAAAAACAAAACTCATTTATTTGCTAGAAAAAAAATTGCACAATCTAATTCCAGAAAGTGAGGATGACTTAAAGATGTTCTAAACTTGGCACATTCATCGTTGCAACAGCTCTAGGTATTTCCTTCTCTTTCCCCAAAGCTGAGTATTTTCATATTTCAGCATGTCTTTTGGTGTTTATAACTTTAAGAAAACAACTTTTAAAATTCTTACTCTCATCTCTTCATACTCACCTGGTTTTCCCTTGCTCTCCCTGAAGAACTGGAAATGGTCATAGTCATTCCCAGTTTTCAGCATTCCCAGTTTTTGTTATAACCCAGTTTTCAGTAATACAGTGCAAGCTTAAACAATTCTCTTTTTGTGATGCAATTTAAAAGAGAAAGAGGTGTGACTCCTCAGTGTCCAGCCCCATATCTGCCTTGGGAAGGACCCAGCCAGAGCTTTCCAGTGATGGAGGAGATCTTGGAAGCATCACAACATCACAACATATTTATCTGGCTCTGCTTGTCCCCAGTCCTCTCCTGAACCTCTGGCTGGTCTGACCAGCTCTCTTCCCTTCCAAATCCTCAACCTGGAGAAGAGGGCTCCAAGGAGACCTCAGAGCCCCTTCCAGTACCTAAAGGGGCTCCAAGAGAGCTGGAGAGGGACTTTGGTCAAGGGCTGAAGTGACCGGACAAGAGGGAATGTCTTCGCACCGCCAGAGGGCAGGGTTAGATGGGATATGGGAAAGAAATTCTTCCCTGTGAGGCTGGTGAGGGACTGGAATAGAATTCCCAGAGAAATTGTGACTGTTTCATCCCTGGAAATGTTCAAAGCTAGCTTGGACAGGGCTTGGAGCAACCTGATCTAGTGGAAGCTGTCCCTGCCCATGGCAGGGGGCAGAACAGGATGGACTTTTAATCTCCCTTCCAACCCAAACCATTCTGGGATTCTGTGATTCCAAGTCGGCTGCAGCCCGCGAATGGCACGAAAGCACTGTGCACTGCTCAGGGCCTTGGTGCAGAAATAAATGTCACCACAGTCACCAACCCTTAAAAACCCTTCATGCGACTACTCTGCAGCACCCACCACATTGGGTGCTTCTCTTCCTTCTCCTCCAGTGCCTCAGCACGGGAGCATCCAAATCTGCCTTTGCGCCAGAGAAGGGTCTGGCTGTAAGGGTTATCACCTCTGCTGCCTCTGCTCCTGCTCACTGAGAAGCCTTCAGATAAGACAGCTGATAACTGCCTGGTAGCATGTTACCAAACAGCGCTCAGACCCTGATGAGCTGTGGAGACGTGGAAAGAGGAGCATGTGGTGCTGAGTTTTTAGATTTGCAACTCAACTGAAAAGAGAGCAGAGGAATACTCATACATAAATATAAAAATATAAAAGAAATAATATAAAAATATATAAAGTCAGTCCTCTGAAAGTGGGAAGACATGGAGGGACAAAGCACTAATAAAAGTTCACAAGAAACTTTCTTGTTATTGTTTAAGGGAGGGCATCTGTGATAATTGCTGTGTGGTCTTTACAGGAAGCTGCACGTTCTTGAATCTTGAGATCATCTTGTAGCAGAAAAAAAAGAGATGCTGATCTCATTCTTCTCACATTCCATTATGAGTAATTGTCAACTCTTTTTTTTTTCCTTTCTTTGTTTTAAATGAGTACATCCAGAGATATGTCGCTGTAATTCCAGTAATGTACCAAGCCTCCCCTAGTCAGCAGGAAACCACTAATGTTCTACATCTTCTAATAACTGACCATCAGGTTGTCATCTCTTAAGTAATTTTGTTCCAATTAACCATCTGCCTCCCAGGTAGCATCCAGCGGCCACAACCTGCAGCTATCCTGGATTTGACTTTGACATACCAGCAAAAGGAAAAAACTACAGAAGTTGTAGTTAAACCTGATGGGAGGAAATGTAGAGTCCATTGAAAACAAGATTTTCACATATATTAATATAAGATACCACAGCCATGGTTTCCCAATTGTTGTAAGAAAGATTGTGAGATACGTTAGAGCAGGTTAAGTGCAGAAACCAGCAAATCCTGCACAATGATCCTAGTGAAAACTAATAAATATTGCCAAACTCAGGTACCATCCAGAACAGTCACTACTCGAAGTCAGATAATTTCACGAGGAGTTTCAGAGCATTTTGTTTCACTCTGCTGAAAATGTTTCTTCCTTACCTGCTGACTTGAGAAGAGTCAGTTAAATTCCTCTGAGATGGGACCTCACTGTCAGAACACACTGTAATTCTGAAACAGCCCAGAGGGACCAGGTCCAGCCACTGCAGGGCCGTTTGTCTTGGTCACCTTTTGGCTCTCAAAGGTGACAGAGTGCCCTGTGCTCACCCAGCACCATCCCAGCACCACCTCAGCACACTGAGCACAACCAACATCACCCTGCACACAACCAGCACCATCATAGCACCACAGTAGTGCCCTGTGAAACTGCCCAGCACCCTGTGCACAACCAGCACCCAGCAAACTGGCAGTCAGGACACTTTCAAATCTCTTTTTTTCAATCCTAAAGTGGGAGGCTGGACTAGAAAGACTCTGGCTTTTCTGGAAGTTTATTTTAGATTGGTTTTTGTAGCTAATCACATCTGGGAGAGCTGAAGCTTTAGTGCTGGACACAGCTCACCTCATGCAGTATGGGGCATTTCAACCTGTGCAAGCCCTTGGTTACTCACAACCATTTACAAACTGCCTGTAAATATTGACTGGCTCTAAACTTTGGTCTTCTATCCACAAGAATGCCAAAATAAGTTTGTCCACTCTTCAAATTACAGGATTGTATGGTTCTGTGGTTTTCTGTGGTAGAAGCTCTGTGGTTTCTTTAGCTATTTTGTGCACCTCTAACACAGAGTAGCTGTTAGGCTTTGCTTAAATTGAATTTTTGAAGCCAGAACCCCAAGCTCTAGCAATTTCTTTTGCTATATTTAGATAAAACAACTACAACAAAGTAATGTAGCCATCACTATGGTAACTAGCAAAAAAGTCAACCCAAACCCCATGTAATTTAACAGGGAGAAAGCCATCCCCATTGCTAGCACCCAAAATCTACTTGGTGGCGTCTACAAACCTTAAAATTCCTGGGTGTCCTTGAAGCAGCTGGTCTCAGCTGGGTCTATCCCAGGACCCGCCTGCCCAAGACATGTCTTACGTGCTGTGAGTGAAGCAGTCAGAACTCTGAAACCTGGCACTGCAGCAGCTTTTCTGCCACGGCCCAGGCTCTGGCAGATACATGCTTCCCGCCGATTTGGAGAAGTAACTGGTTTACAAGACAAACACTAGTAACCTAAAGCACATAGCCATGCTCAATTCACAGGCCCTGTGGAGGTAACTAGTTCAACTTACTGATTCCCAGACTCCTTAAAGCATTGTATAATTTGATCCCAAACAACCGATTCCCTATCACTTCAGCTGAGACCGGGAGCAACCCCTGTCACAAACCCAAATCCTCCAAAATGTCAATTTACTAAAAATATCGTAGAGAAACCTGCCTTGGCAACCTGCTGCTTGCTTTGGCCAGGTGAGCAGGAGCAGCCAGTGAACAGCTGGGAGAAGAATGGGTCAAAGTGAGTAAATGGAACAGCCCAGCAGTGAGGTGTGTTTTCCCAGCCAGCCAAAGGTTGTCTCTAGTGATCTCCCCAACCGCCCCCAGAGTAAATTGCCAGGATATCCAGCATTGCTGCACACAAATTGCTTGGAAAGGGTGTGGCGTTGGATTTGGGACTGGTCTGCTCAGCCCGAATCAGGCTGGGACAAGGAAGAAAGGGAAGGACAGGAGGGAACACAGTGCAGAGGGCACCAGCCAACAGGAAAAATATTTCAGTGCAGACATTAGAGTTGCTGTTCAAAGCAAGATTCACAAATTTAACATAAAAACTTGTGAAATTGTCGAAAAAAAAAAAAGTAAAGAGTGTTGAAATCTCAGAGCTCCAAAAAGTAACTTTCATTTATTATATTAAACAATAACATTTCTCTTATTATATTAAACAATAAACACATGAGATGGGTTAAAATTAAAATACATTACAATTTGTTATAACATTTGAAAGATAAATATAACTACAATAATGTACATATTTGGAGATATTAGTCAGATTTAGGTCAACATTGCAGTTTCCACTTTGTTTCCACCTTTTTCAGGTCAGACTGAAGAATGATATATTAAAAGGGACACCAGAAGAGCACTCTGTACTTGCAACAGCAGAAGGAACCACAGTCACTAGGAGTTTTCCTTTGAAACTTAAAGGGAGAGGCAGAAGTTGGAAAAATGAAAATTCCGTTTTATAACAAATTAACCTTTATAAAACTTGCAAGTAAAAAGCCCAGTATATCAACTGATCAAAAAGGTGTATCAATGAAGTATAGTTAAAATATTTAATCTAAAAATAAATCCTCTATGATTCCATCATACTCCAAGCAAAATTACTTTCTAAGAAAAGACGGTTGTTGTGAAGTCTACATAGATGCAATATATAACCAAATATATAACCAAAAACTTGGCTGTTCCACTAGTATAGGAAGATAATTGAATTAGATTATTAACAGCGGAGATCAATTCACTTCAACAGAGTTCCAGCTCTAAATGAGGATTAAGCAGAAATGAAATTCCTGAGAGGGAGGAATAAAATGCAGAAGAAAGGAGAAATCAAACTCTTACACAAGGGAAAGCAACAATCCTACTTGGACCAAAACTCCTTGGGCCACGGTTCTACAGAACAAATATTCTTCTCAATGGAGAAACAGTAAAGAAGAAATAGTAACCCCAAAAGGATTATAAGAAAGAATTCAAGAAAAGTGTGTTATCTTTGAGCATAAGATGACAGAATTTTTACAATAGTGCCAATAGATTTTACAGATGGGAATTAAAAATAAAAAGGCTTAGACAGATAACTTGGAATTTCCTACACTTTGAGAGCACAGTACATGGAACAAGATACAGGAAGGACTGATAACCCTCACAGGACAGAGGTCCCATGAAGAAAAAGTTGCCTATATAAAAATATTTCTCACAGCATTATTGTGGAAGTATGACTTTTATGAGCATCTGTTTTTATTGCAGGGTGACTGGGAGGTTTTACTGGGAGGAGACAATTTGAAGGTAACTGAGAGAAACCACTCAAGGCAAATGTGAGCACACAATTCTGTGAAGGGTAATGAAGTAATTCAATATCTATGTGCTACATGCACTGTCTGCATGTGTAGGTTCAATGTGAATAATTGTCTGTCTGGTTTAACTGTTGTGCCTCAGTGCTCTGTGCAATCCAGGGCTTTCCACGAGTCATTCTACACATATATATACATTCCATATAAAACGTTTGCCACCATAAAACCCTGCTAAACTCTTAGTGACTGCTCAAGGTACCACAGTCTAATAATTTATCTAAGTAGAAAGAAGAATCACCCCCATTCTTTCCTCTAAGCCAAATGGATATTTGTTCCTCCCGAAGTAAAAGCTTAGGTGGAAATGGAGGAAAACCAGAACTGGAATCCAGATGACAATTATGTGCAACCAATCTAACTGGAATGAAGCAAGAAAAACATGTTTTTCACCTTTGCCTGTGACTGTTTGGGGTGTGTGTATGGGAACAGCTCCTTACAAATAATTTTTTAAAAAGGAAAAAAAGTAAAGAGGGAAGTGAAACTACAAGCAAACATAGGAGAAAACTCATTGCCTCAGCCCAGAGAAGAAAGATGACATGCAAGATCAGCAGTTGAGCCTACATTCCAAACAGATACTTTAAAAACTACAAAGAATGTGAAATTACATCCAGTGCAGATGATTACTACTTTCTGCCAGGGTTCTCTTACTCCTGGAACAGCTAATGAACACAGTTTTTCATGTCATTGAAAGAAATCTTCATACAAATTGTTTAGAATTCATTTCTCCTCTTTCCTTTAACCAGGACTCTGAAATTCTCACAGCCATGAGCTAATCTGAATTTCTGTAAAGATTCCAATTCTGTATCCATCTGCGGTTACAGAATTCATACATACATACAAGCTTTAATATATAGAATACATATGGATATTCTACATATTCACTGTATATACACATTTTATGTACAGCACAAGGAACTATATACTGGACATAGCATGTAGAGTATATACACACACTGATTACATTATACAATAATCTATCTATATCTATATATATATACATAGACACAAATAATATGGATCTCACTGTACACTGTATATGTACTGGGGGTATTCACATTTTCCGTATCTTACATTGTACATATTTTCTCTGCCCAAATAGCAACAGGTCTGTTTGTGCTTTAAATTTCACTGGTCTGGAATAAGAAGATCAATGTCTTGCAACAAAGTTTTGCCTCAAACATCAAGTGCAGGTATTGTACAAACACTCAGTTACAGCACAGGGAAAGAATGTGGGGAATCTTCCTTTTTATATGGAAAACTAAATTAAATAAAAAGCAAGAAATCAGATAGGTTTTCTTCTACTGCAGTGGCAACATTTTGAATCAAGAGTGTTCCAGTAAATTTAAGGTTCCTAAATCTAATACTATGCATAGACAATATGTTGTGTTCTGTTCTTCATTTGATGATCTGCAGTTACTGTCCAAGCAGGTATGAGGAAGAATCAATAAGGAAATTCAAAAACGAGCCCTAACACTATACAGAATGCTGGATTAATTCACATTTCTGCCTCCCTGCTGGACATCTTGAAAACATCATCTCATTGGCCTAGAAGCACTATAAATTCAGTATTTTAGGGTCCTGACAAAGCAGCAGAAAGTCTTGTTATGGTACAGAACTTCAAAAATGCATCAAGCTATTTAGTCATCCACCTGTCCCACTGGAGTGACATCATCCAATCCAGAACTGGTATTACTTTCTAAATTTTACTGTAGTAGAAGAGACATCACAAGGACTCAGGTCCAAGTAAACAGGAGGATCTTACACATGGATACAGTTTGTTTAACTTCACTGAATATCCTGCACCTACTTGCTTTTGAAAATTGCTCTTTCACAGTGAAAGTTTTATCATGTTACCTAGAGACAGACACAAGTTAGCTCTCAGAGACTTCAAGTTCTATACACCAACAGAAGAGAGAATTTTTTTACGTTTTAGTATGTTTGATCATGTAATCAAACATATATTAGAGAAAAATTATCACAATGGGAAGGGATTTCAAATCAGGTTCTGCAAAATTAGAAACAGCTTCTATTGCATCCCAAAGGGCTCATTAAAGGACAGTATTAAAGATCGCTATACGGTTGTTTTTGTTATTAGAAATCAATCTTCTCTCCTGAGGAGAATAAAAGGTTTACATTATTTGTAGTACTGTTAGCACAGGCGACACACAGCAAAAGGGGAGTTGTGACACCTAAAAATAACATCCTAAACACGAATGGCTGTGTGTGTCTGCACACTCACCCACCCACCTATCTCCACACAAAAGCCTG
>WAAG01070992.1:295-19109 GCA_013390105.1 Tichodroma muraria | reverse complement strand
CATTAAACAAAAGCCCTAAGGCTGCAACAAAATGGGCTGGAGAAGAAATACAAGAAAGAAGATTATATTTCCAACATCAGGTAACAGGTAAGCAAGAGAAACAGAGCCTAGACCTTGTGGATCTAGAACAAGAGCCTACCAGACTGGATTTCTCCTTTGCCCAAAAGCTCATTAGCTTTAACAGAGTCATTAAAAGGAATCAAAAAGCCTAAAATCAAAAGCCACGTATACATATATAAAAGAGATTTTCACTTTAAGTGGTAAAAATTGTTTCACAAAACAAAAAAACAAAACCAACAAAAAAACCAAAAAAGAACTCAAACCAAAACCACCAAAAAACTCAAAACCCTCCCTGGGTGCTTTTGTTTTCTTCCACAATTTTGACATTTTCTAGTGAGAGGGTCCTTAGGTATGTCCAGTTATTGCTGCCACAATTTTAGCACCTCCAACACTTACTTAGGTTTAATTAAAGCATGAGGCTTAATGAATGTTTAGGGGAATGCAATACTTAAATAGTGTCATTCAAGGACAACTTTGTTTTCCAAGGTGGCAATCAGTCTCACTCCAATCAAAATAAAATCAATAAAGTGGAACTTAGCAAGTCAGACACAGCATTAATAACTTCAACAGTAGTCATCCTGTGTTAATAATGAAAAAGAGTTAGCAATGGTCAACTATGTGAGTGAATCTGAATAAAACCTTTTACGCCACCCCTATATAGAAAATTATTGCTTGTTGCACTTCTGGAACACAAGGAGCACGTTCACTAATCCTCTGTTAGAAAGAGTGCAAGAGCACATCAACTCCCCACACTTTCACCTCTTCTTGATTTGCAATGACAATTTCCTGCAGAAGGGGACAGAGACCTGCCAATACTTCTTGGGGAGATGCTTGGGGGGCTGTGAGCATCTTTTTCTTTTAATTATTTCAGCAAACAGATGTTACCTCAGTCACTGGGCTGCTCCATCCTGGTACTACTCGAGGCTGCTGCCTCTGTAGGTGATGTGATGGCTGCAGAATGTGGCAGAGGAATGTGAACTGAATCCTAAGCAGGACAGGGCTGTTGCTAAAGCTTATGAAAAATGTGGGTGCTGAGCAGAATATAAGTAGCAGAAACACAGCTGGCCAGGAGACCACATTGCCCCCCCCCCTTTTTTTTTTGTGAGGCACTGATTTTTAATTGTTTTATTACTGTAGGAATATTGGGAGAATTACTCCACGCAACCTAAGCTTCATACCACTGGCTTTCTATTCAACACACTTTCCTCCTCAACTTTATTCATGATGTTCTAGTTAAATCTCTGACATTTCTTGCAGAAGCTTTTTTATTAAGGACTTATAACAATCATAAAAATCTGCTCTGGGCAGAAACTCAGCATATAAAGGCTCAGTGAGGGAATACTCACACCATTTAAAGTGAATTTAGTATTATTAAAGGCACTGTAAATGAAAGAACCCTCGATACCTTCAGTAATTTTATAGTTCAAATGATAACAGTAATACAAAATGTCTCCTCTCACTTTTCCCTCTCCTCCTTCCTTTTTTACTTCCCTCTCAGTATTCTTCCAAATAGTAAAGCACAGCCCCTTCCCAGAGTGGGAAGATAATTCAAGATGAAGAATCACTCAGGCTTTCTGCTGAACCTCTCATCGAGGAAGGATCCTTCTCCATCCAAAAGGGACTCAGCCACAGGGAGCAGAGGGAGGAGCATCAGCTCAGCTGTGGGAAGTCTCTCAGAGGCTGTACCTCCTGCTCTGATTTTACAAGCAAGGCAGAGCCTTCTGCTGCAAGAACCAAAGTGATCAGAAAGAAACAGGGTTCCCAAAGGCCCAGTCAGGACCCTGGACAGGTCCGTGGGTTCCTCTTAAATCCTGTAATCCTATCAATTACTGCTTACACGGCTTAGCTCCTCTTTACTTCCTGTCACAAGCCTTTCTCAACTGTTTTATCTTGAAAAAAAAACCTTGAAAACGCAAAACCATTAAAAGAACCACATCCTGACAGTCATATTGTACAAGGAGTCAGACGTTCCTGTGCCATGAATCACATGCAGGCCATTAGAACATTTTTTTCAAAGTTTTGCCAAAGATTTGCTTAATCCATTTGTTCACTTTAAAAAGGAAAAAAAAAGGAGAAACTCTTAGAAAGATGGCACTCAGAAAATATTTGGTATGTACACAACCAGGTATACAATTGCCGGGAGTAAGGATTTTCAGCAAAATTGTGAGAATACATGGAAAATGTATTCTATATAAAGGTATTGGATTATAAGGAGATTAGATTAATTTGATTGTTCTTTCAGAAGTCACAGTCAGGTCACTGTAATTTGCCAAGCAAATGATCCTCAGCACCTTGTACCAGGTCTGATTGCATGAAACAAACTGAAACAAATAGCTTAAAATCCAGTTTGAAAACCCTGGTTGGGACTGAAGGATATGTGTTGTTGAACATATAAGTTTTTACATCTCCTTACTCAAAGTATGTTTTAAAATTTCATGTTTTATAAGCTGAAGCAATTACTAAAAAATATTTTTTTCACTTATTCAGCTCCAGTTAATGGCTCTTAACAATAATTGCATAAACTTAATATATCTAGCCACCACCAGAAGTGTGAGAAATAACTGATTTTAAAAGTCTTAGAGTGTGACTATTATTAATTGATCATTTAAAGATTATTATTAGTTGTTCCTTTCTAAATAGCTCAATAGTTCTTCATGGTGAAAACCTCTATTTTAATGGGACTATTAAATAAACTAAGAATATTACGATTTTTATGGTTAAATGAAAAGTGAAGAAATACAAACATTTTGGCTGCCCTAATTTATTGCATTATTTTAATCTATTATATCCATTTCTGTGCATGAAAAATGGTGACTTTGAAGAATTAGGCATTTTTGTTGTTTTGCATCCCAACTTCATTATCCTCTCTTAGCCCTAAAAGAAGATAACCAGGATCAGACAACAGATTATACATAAACAGAGGTAAACAACAAATGGGTATAAATCAGATTATTGGGATGCAAATCAAGGGAGTGATTCATAGCCTAAACCTTGGAAATAAAAAACTGTTTTATGCCTTCAAGGCATTCTACTTATTTCCACTATATTTTACAAAATATTTAATAAGGAAAAGTTTTGATATATCTCTGTCAGCAAAATTACTGTAGGGAGAGCAGGTCACATCCAGCATCACTCAGTTTTCATTATACTGTTAAAACACTTCACTCCTTTTGCTACACCCCATCAGACCCAGGGAGGGAACTGGTGACACCACCAGGAATGATTACTACGGACTCTCCATGCTCACAAATATCTTCACACAACCCCAAACTTGTGTGGATGTGCTCAGAGCCCAGCACCTCACCTGCTATTAGGCAATTCTTCTTGTTTGCTGCCAGCAGCTGGGTGAGCAGCTCTTCCTTGTAAGCCTCTGGTGTGCTCTAGCACAGCCTTTATCCTGTCCTCCTGTGAGCCAGGACCCCCTGCTCCCTCTGCCCTTTTGGTATTGCTACTGCCTGCACCTGCCTACCAAACAGCTGCCTTCAGATGTTTTTGTCGGGGTCAATATACTGCACAGGAAAATGGCAGGACCTGAGACAAAAAACTCTTCAATTCTGCCACAAAAAGCTGCCAAAGGAGGTACAAGAATGAAGGAAATGAAAAATGGGAAAGCCAGAGAGGGAAATGAAGACCTAGATGTTGCTTTATATAGATGCAGCTCAGTTTCCTTGCAAGCACCTTTTTCCAGCCTGCAAACCACGGCACAGGCAGTGGCTACTGCAGCCACTCCCCAACCCAACCTGTGTCCCTGTGCAGCCTGCAGCTCCCCCTGCCTGTCATGCCAGCCCCTTGAAGCCCCCAGCAGCCTGGAAACACCGAAAAAGTTGGTAACACCTTGGCTCCTGACTTTATGTCCAGAAATCAGAAGGGCAAATAGTTACAATCATCACACCTCTCTGCTCCTGGAAAAGGCGTCCTCAATCAGAGTGGGGGATATTGTGACTCCCTGCCCCAGACAGATTTTCAAATTATCATTGTAGCTACAAAAAGCACCCTTACAACCCTCACAGCTGACACCAACAAACCCTTTCCTTGCATCCCATGACAGATGCCCTCCAGTCCATGACACACAGCAATGCTGGCAGTGTGGACTGAGGCACACATTTATCCCAAAAAGTCTGAAAACGTATCACAGAAAGTTCCCTGGTCTCCAGGAGATGAATGAGATTCCATTAAAATCAGGACGGGAGAAGGATCACTGCTGAGCACCATCTTTGGAGGATGTCTTTTTACAGAGAAAGATGCCATGTGGGATGCTCAAGACAGCCAAGGAGACCCAAGGTTCTCCTTAGAAGCACTAAGCACAGACAGCTCCTGACACCTGAACCAGAAACACACAGCACTGTGCATCTCTGTAGTAGTTTGGCCGTGATTGGCCAATGTGTATTACTGACATTTGATAAAACCAATGAAAGCGTGGGTACGCCTTTTACGATACACCTTTTTTAAATGCAAACCCGGGAATCATCGCTCTCTTGGTTTCCGGNATCTCCCAGGCCAGAACAGACTGCTGGGCCTGTCCCCCACGAGGGAAAACTGCAGGTGAGAGCAGCAGATGCCAACAGGAGAAAGGATGGATGCTGTCAAAAGGACAGAGAGCATCATCTGATGTGGGATTGCAAATGACCACCTCTCATTTTTCTCCTGAAGGGTCCAACCCACAGCAGATGCCATTAGTACAATATTGTTATGTGTTTCATGTTTGAGTACGTGCACTTCTAAACCTTTGAAATTCTTCATTTTTCTTTAAAAAAAAAAAGCAAACAATACCTTCTGATCAGCTGCTACAGACAAAATAATGAAGTGCCCAGATTTGCACGGCTGAATACTTTGTTGAGATTTTTTTTTTTTTTTGTCAGAGCTCAAGAAAGAAAAGAACAATCAATTTAATCACAGGCTAATAGTGGGACTGGAGAAGGAAATACAAATGATGGGAAAACCACTGTTAGAAAGAAAACAATAATCATAAATTAATGAATCAGGGGAGTATTTTGGACTCACAGCTATTTTCTACACATTTGTTAGCATTTTTCCAAAGATACAATTTTTCATTTACAAAGTATCTGTTAATAGAAGCAGTCTTCTAGTTTTAGAGGATTCCTCCTCCACCCTAAGGATATTTTGTGAGATCTTCTGAAATAGAATACTTATATTAAAGTATACAGAATACTTATAGTATGTTCCACAATTGACCAGAAAACTTCCAAGTCTTTGTTTCAACCTGTTTCTCTGCAACTAAAAACCTGTAAGCGTGAGGCTGACAATCCTGGGGGCTTTTATATACATACAAAAGGTATGCTTGTGTTTCTGAGAGGGTAGAAAAGACTTCCAAATGCACAGAACTTCCCAATTGCCCATGAAGCTCATCAGTGGCCAGCAAAGAGCCAAGAAAGGGCAGTCAGTAATGAACGCTCCCAAGGTTTAACATGCCAGGGAAAACCACTTCTGTGTGGCACCCACAATGACGAGATGTCACGTGTTTAGACTGAAAGCAGTGTTCTGAAACCAAGCATTTTATCTGTGGCTCCTGGGTTCAGCACGTACAGTGCTGAGCTCACGGATCTCGGACCGCGTGACACGGGAAGCTGGCAGGTACTCCTGCAAGCTAAATGCTGGCAGGAGCTGCTCTGCTGGACCACTTCCCTCCATTATATACTTCCTCATTTCTTCACATAAAGAGCAAATTTTAAAGTTCACCTCTGTTTTAAATTACACTGTTAAACAGGTTTGGCCCTCAGTTCTTATGCAATATTATTGTGATGCAGCAGAACAAAGTAGAGCTGTAGATGAGCTTTACTTTTGCAGAGAACACAAGAAAATAATTGAGAATTAAATTTTCTCATCATCTTTCAAGTCCATATTATAGAATAATTTTTGCTGTCTCAGGCTCAGGTGGCAAGTTTATAAATACATCAGAAAGAGGATAAAAAGGAGGGTCAGTATGATTCAGTGACTGAATTACAAGCTCACTGAACAGGCCAGTTGTATGGTTCGGTGCACAAGGTGCTCAGTAATTAGATGGCCAGTGTCTGAGGCCAAGCAGAAAGAGGAAAAAAGTGTAGCTACCTCACCCACCTATGGTTTTTTCACAGACACTGTTTAACACTGACCTTCCGGGCCAGTCTCTGCCCTGTGATGGGTGTGCACAATTTACAAAAAGGCACAAGAGCAAGGGATCTTCTAGGGACAGGGACAAGTGAGCCACGAGCAGCCAAATGCTCAAGGTGAATCCTGCAGGACAGAGGAGTTATTGGAAAATACGGAGGGAGGCATAATAAAAGATAACAGGGGAAACACAACAAAGAAACAGGAAGCCACATGCTGCATCACAGACCAGATCTGTCACACATCAGAGATGCCACACCAATGTCCCCTGCAACATCTGCCTGCCCTTTCCCTGACAGGGATGCCCCTCCAACATCCTGTAGAGAGAATGTTCAGACTATTATGTGATCTCTATTTCTCATTCTCCTTTTAATCACTGATTCTGCACTGATGCTTCACTTCCCACTGCTATCAACTCTCTCAAATTTCTTTAAACATCCCTCAGCAGGACCTACTGTGCCCCTTCCTCTCAATTGTACAGGATCCTGTGTGAACTTGAGGTTCTCCCTCCTTAATCATCTAATGATGCTGAACTGTCCCTTCAAGGGATTTCTACACGTGTACACATCTTTCTTGTGCCACCCCTTCCCTCCCAAACCTTGTTGATGAGAATCATATCTCAGTGTGCCCATGGCAGCCAGGAGGGCCAACCCTGTCCAGGGGTGCATCAGGCCCAGCATTGCCAGCCAGGCAAGGGAGGGATTGTCCTGCTTTGCTCTGCACTGGGGCAGCCTCACCTCGAGTGCAGCTTGGAGCACCAAAATATAAAAGAGATACAGCCTTTTAGAGGGTGTCCAAAGGAGGGCAATGAAAATTATGAAGGGTCTAGAGGGAAGACTACATGAAGAGTGGCTGAGGTCCCTTGGTCTGTTCAGCCTGGAGAGGAGGAGGCTGAGGGGAGCCCTCACTGCAGTCACAACTTCCTCGTGAGGGGAAGAGGAGGGGCAGCACTGATCCCTGCTCTGTGGGGACAGAGACAGGACACGAGGGAACGGCCTGGAGCTGTGCCGGGGCAGGTTTAGGCTGGACATCAGGAAAAGGCTCCCTACCCAGAGGGTGGCTGTGCACTGGAACAGGCTCCCCAGGGCAGTGGTCACGGCCCCAAGCCTGACAGCATGCAAGAAGTGTTTGACAATGCTCTCAGGCACATGGAGTGAGCCTTGGGGTGGTCCTGTGTGGGGTCAGGGGTTGGACTCAATGATCCTTGTGGGTCCCTTTCCAACCCAGAATATTCTATGATCTCTTCCTTTCTCTTCTGTGTGCTCCCTTGCACACTTTAGTCAGCCCACTGCACTATGGAGCTGCCAGGAACTGTGCCCTTCCCCGTGCTGCCCCACAAATGGCTCCATCCCCCAGCCCAGACCTGCACTGGACATTTGGTCCACATCTTCTGGCTTCCACTTATGGCACACACTAAAGCAGAATTAGTGAAAAACATTAATTTCTGCCACAAAAAAAGCCCTAATAAATGTCAGTATGTTCAGACTCTGCCAGAAGGTGGGATACCCGTTTTCCCTGGGCTGATGTTCTGATGTTTTCCCAAAGCAAAATACTCTGTCAGAGGTGCTAGCATCCTCTGGTATTATAGACGTGATCAGTCCAGCCTTCAGGGGTAGCAGTTTTAAAAAGATAAATTAGGACCTGCAGTAAGTTTTCAAACTAGGAGAACAAGCTCACAGATGAAATTATAAAAGAAAAGAATGCAGAAATTCAGAGAAGGGCAGTGAACCCCTACCTCCGTACTCATAACACTGAGGCAAGTACATTTTAACCCTCAGCTTTTCTAAATGATGCTTTCTATAGGCCGGGCAATATAAGCTAGATGGCACAATCCTTACTAGAATTGAAGCTTACCTGACAAGTCAGGGGACAAACATTAGAATTAAAAAAGTAGTCTACTAAAATTATTGAGGCTGACCTAAATTTTACTAAAATCCTACCAAAGTCTTTGACTCCAATAAAGAGAAAGTTTTAAACAAATCATGTCACAAACATTTGATAAATAAAACTTGAAAAACTTCAATGAAATCTGAAAGGTAAACTACATATACCGTGAGTGTAACAAAGCAAACACTGAGCAGAAACTTCAAAGTTTGGTCCCATACTGTGTAGAGAAGTCTTTAGAGCCTCCTGATTATTTGCTAAAAGCAGAATAATAGAAATGATGCTAAATACTAGCACTCTCTAGTGTGCATCTCTGCTACAAATGTTCTCCTGAAGTTCATTCCTCAGCTCAAGTTATACAAAACTACAACTCTCCTATTCATCCTTTGCAGTATCTTCCTACTCGCACAAAAGTTATTACCATATTACATAGGATTGATAAAGGCTCACCTCAATTAAAAGGTTCTTTTTCTGAAGAGCTGGCATTTCTTTTTTGCTTTAGTCTTCTATTGTTTTGAGTTTGACATAACATTTCCAGTCAGCAATTAGCAAACAAAGTCTTTGCCAAAGAGCAAGCCTAAAACTTCCCCAGAGCTAAAATTAAAACGTATATAATTACACAGCTAAAGGTTTGAGATATGATTGTTTATATATATTAAATTGTTTTTACAAAAGGGATAGTCTGTTAGGAAGCAACAATTAAAATATAAACAATAAACTAAACAGGTAATAAAGCATCAGTTGGCTCTTCATTATAGAGCATCAACCTTTCACATGGTATGTTTTATATATTTTGTTCCAGTTCTGTTTTTTAATAACGCAAATTAATTTATTCCTTTAACAAGGCTTGAAAGAACATTATTTGCATTTTTATGGAATATTGGTAGAGTAATTTTGTTGTGTTTTTTAAAGACTAACACCACAAAAAAAATCTTTTCAAATCTTTTATAAAGGCAATCCTTTTTCCATTTATAAATACAGCAGTCACCACTTCAAGGTCAGCTTCAGTTTTCTAATACTTATGCAAAATGATCAGAGCTTACAAGGTTCATCATCTGTACATAAGTTGAAGCTCTGTATTATAATGGAGAGGCAACAGGGGATAAAAGTTGGCTTTTCAAAGAAAAGTACATTTTGTCATTTTTCTTTAAATAAATCAATCAGGCATTCAAGAGAGTCACAGAATTTCTTATTACAGAGGCTCCTGAATGAAAATGTACAGATAAAAATCTGATCTTGTAAAAGCATCCATACATGATAAATATAAGCCTTCAGCTGGATGAGTGCATGGAAAATTACTAGGAGGGCTAACGGGCTTCATGAGTCCATACATGAGAAGAAACACGCCAGAACGAAGCAAAGGAGGAAAGGGCACGTACTCAGTGAGCCCCCCTCCTCAGCCGCAGAGCAGCGGTGGCCCGAGCAGGGTCCCTGTTCCAGGGTCCCTGGCACAGCTGTGCCAGGCTGCCAGGAGCCCCGCCGCGGCTCCTCGTGGCCCCATGGCCCAGCGGCAGGCAGCGAGCGGCCCCGGCACACGGCCTGGGACACGGCAAACCGGGGCCACCGCCCGAGCCCGGCCCGGCGGCCGGGGCCTGCCGGGGACTCCGCTGCTGTTTCCCGGCAGCCCCGCTAGGCTCCTCTGTTTAGTCCCAACACAGAACGCGGTGCGGCTCGGAACGAGATCCGCTCCGTGCTGCGATCCTTCTCCCGCTGCGCTGCTTGAAGCGTCAGGCCTTGGCAGAGGTGAAAACTTCTCCTGCGCAAGGTCCGAGCACAGAACGAGTTCTATAGCGTTCTCACTGCCGTCACAGCCGAGGTGCTGAGATAGGTGACAGAGTAAACAAAGGCCGTTTCTTTTACATTCCCTGCACAGTCTGCCTACGATCCCCACCGTGGAATGGCCCCATGCCATTAGCCATTCACGCTGTCCCATATTCAACTCTTTCCCCATTGCCTGCTGCTCACCTGATGCTGCCATTCTGCAGCGCATCACAGTTAAACTTTGTAGGAACGAGAATAGCTCACAACTGAAAGCAAAATATAGATAAATATTAATTATAATAAGGGAAGAAGCTCTTGAGAAAGAAAGAGCTGCTATACCAAGCAGGAGTTCTTAAAATAAATAATGAGTCAGGCGAAACAAAATATGTTCAGTTACCAAAATTGTTTCTATATAGACTGCTGTAAAACTTCCCATATGGGATAAACAGATGTTAGCATGTACTAGGCAACAACAGATACCCCTTGCCTGACATCTTGTACATTGTTTGATTGGATTATATTTTTATCAGATAAAAATAGTGCTTGCTAATATAATATGAGGGAGGAGGGTCTATACATTCCAGGAGCCAGCTTCTGATTTTTTAAGAACTATTCAGAGCATACTATATTATCTTGGGCATTTTGTATATTTTGTGCTCACATGCATTTTTAGGCTCATTAGAATGGTCATTTCTCCCACACACCTTTCTCGGTAAGCATAAAAGAGACTCCAATTGCTTTTTTACACCAACTCACAATTGCATCTAACATCCAAAACCTCCACTCCAAAGTGCCCTGTAACCCATTTAATCCTGTATTTGAATAAATTCTTGCAAAATACACTAAAAAACATTTTTTAAAATACCCAGAGCTAAGTGTCGGATGCCTTTGCAACTGATATTAAAATCAGATAGGAAGCTTGAACTGACAGCTGCTCTTGCCCTCCTTAACCAACTGATGAGTAAAGAGAAAGCTGAATCAAAATCTAATCAATATTCTCCATGGACACTTAGTCCTAAGCTTCTCTGAACACATCAGAGGATAAAGAACATATTAGACTTCTTAATTTTTGAACAGAGCAATGATTAGATTTCACTGTTGACCAGCAGCTTCATGATCCTCTCCTGAGACTACACTAAGAAATTAGGCTTGTTTTACTATACCATCATTAATTTCTTTCTTCAATTTTCAGGTCTTCATCACATTGTCAAAACACCAAATTAAGAAAGATGTGAAACAGGGATTGGTTTATGCCTTTTGACTGTGCTTGCCCTGGTGGGCCCTTGCTCCCTCATTGCTCCCTGCAGCATTAACCCACCATACCATGGGGAGCTCCCCAGGAATGCCACACCAGCCATTTCCCAAAACATTGTAACAGGAAAGCTTCACTTCAAGGACAGCCAGTGTGATGACAGCAGCTGTGATGGATTACAGTCAGAATAACACTGTGCCTGAAATACTCACGCTTCCACGGGAGGGGAGAGCAGAAGGAGAGTACATAAAGATGTGTCAATCCTTTTCCCCCTCATTCCCAAGCGATCCCAAATACTGGCTTCACTGGTAAGATCCCAGAGCCCCTGCAGGACTGTCTCCACTGACCTGAAGACAGGTTCTCTGAAACATCACTTCAGTGACTGACTGAGGACACAGCACAGGAGGAAGTGCAGGAATCCTCATTTGCTACATCAGAGCACGGTGCAGTAAAACTGCTTTATTATACTGATAGAATAGAAGGGAGTTTGTGGCAGTAATTGGAAAGAGTATTTAAAAGTCTGACTGACTGTCAGGCATTGTGGGAGACACAATTAGCAACGTGGTTTTAAAACGCACCAGAGACTGTTTTGAGTGAACCTCAAAAGAAAAGAAATCCTTTTAAGTATCAAAATATTTGGATCCCAGGTGAGTTCATCCCAACTTTTNTTTTTTTTTTAAGTGGATTCTGTCCTCCTTCCCATCCTCATTCTACTGGAGTTAATTACCAAAATCATTCTGAAAACTTTTGTTCTCTTTTCCCAATTATGATTCCTCCCTGACTCATTTTTTTCTCAATGATTATTGTCTGCACACCATCAAAAGAAGTTACACCTAACATTATGTCTCATGACATCAGTAACTGAGAATAACTTGCCATCAGTATTATACTCAACAGGTAATAACATCCTATAAATACAACTGCATGCATCATTTTGCTCTAGTTGCTGTTTAATACTGCCACTTAATCTTGACAAATGGAAATTTGGAAACCTATGGAAACCTGGAACCTTGCTCCCAGAAATGGGTACCATATAATACAAAATACCTTCCATTATATTCTTATTTCTCAAAATTACATTTTTCTTATGCAAAAATCTTCTATTCTTTGCAATCTCCAAAAGAATTGGTGCTGTACACCTCTCTACAAACATCATTTCTGCTGCACTTGTGTTCACATCTGCTTCCTAAGACTCGCTCCATTGACTTCTGATGTTTGGTGAAAGTGAGAAATGGTGCATTTTACCCTTTTTAATTAAAAAATATTTGGACCCACAGATCTAAATATGCATTTTTATTTGAGATTCACATTTTCTCCTTGCAAGAGCATGTCCACACACATGCATTTGTTCTATTATTAGGGAAATCAGGGAAAATGCAACTGCTGTTTACAAGCAGAGCAGCATGCACAATTAGAAACCCAACACAGGCAACCTTTGCTTTGGTTGAAAGGAATTGACTGGGATACCACAGCATGTATACACTAAGAAGCTACAGAATACCAGTGTGAAAAGCCCAGCAAGACCTTAGGAGCAACAGCACCCTTCCACAACAAGTGCCAAAACAAGCATTCAAGGAAGCTGGACTGAGGAATGTGGCTCACACACAGGGACATGCACAGTGTACTTCATGAGTACATTAAAATAACCTTTTCCTATTTACATAATAACTTACATAAGAGACAAATTTCAGGAAGTCACTTAAAACTCAAATATGTCTGTTTTTGAGTAGCTTAACTGACATGTTGTTGCTGCTCCCAGAGTCTGAATTCCTGGAAACCAGGAGTCTGACACAAATGAACAATTTATATTTTGAAGCCAATGTAACTGGATTCATCTGAGATAAAGATTTTGATTAATTGTATTCATCTCTACTTAGAGGAAGTGCATTATGTGACTGTAGCCTCGACTGATTTGCCCATTTATTCTAAAAGGCAAATATTTTTTTTTTAAGTGATACGTTTATTCTGGCTTTAACTCTGGAACTGAAGGGCCAGGTCTAGAAACACTGCTGTGGCTCTGCTCCCTCCCTGAAGACATGTCACAAAGTAGCAACTCTGATGTTTCTGCTTCTACCTCAAATCTGGCTAAAATAGGTCAACAAGTTCACATTTCTAGACTGCCAAGTCCCACATACTTCCATTACATAGTCTTGCTTCCTTCTGATTGTTCAGCACCTTAAAAAGTGTGTGTTTGTGTGAGCGGGGAGGGGATACTGTTTTAAAGGATAGATAGAAGTGTGGAATTATGTTATATGAAAATATTTTATGTGGGCAAAACACAATTATTTATTTGGACTGATTTTTTTTTTTTTTAAAGGAAATGTAAAAAATATTCTTTGATTCAATTTGAAGTGATTCTGTATCTAACTTTCAGGCTACAGATCAAGAAGTCCCCTGTCAGATGGTCAACTGTATACTGAACTTGAAATAAAGCTATAAACGGCTGGGTTTTAGGTGAGGTTTGGCATTTTTAAAAATCTACTAATGAGTAATATTTCAGCAAGAATAAGAAAATATCAGCAGTATGCTGTGTTATCCTCTTCAACAGTTATAAGCAGAGTCTTTTTAATGCTAAAAGAGCCTGAGTTTCCTTCTCTACCAGTGTTTATTTCAATAGCATACAGAGTTTTCACACCTGCCACTTTGGATATTCAGTTTTGCTGTCTGCTTCAAGATGGGCGCTTTGGGTAAGGAAGAGCATAAGGGAAAGCCAGGAAGAGAAGCAAAGAAAAACAGCAATGAGCAGTTGTCCTCCTCAATAGGTAACAGCTTTCTGACAAATAAGGTATCAGCCCATGCTCATACAGTTCACGTTGAGATTCATTCACCTGACAAATTACTCCCCCAAACTTCTAGCTTCATTATTTCCTTAGATAATTATGCCTGCATTTTTTATTTCTGGAGTGATTTGTGATGGTAGTGAGCATCTGGCATCGTGTCATACACAACTTTCTCTCCAATTAATGTGAGGAAACAAATGTCATTTTAGGGATGTTTTGTTTTCCATAAAGGTTATGTTCTAGGTAAGCTTCAAGTATAAACACACACACACACTTTTTCATGCACTCAAATCCAGTCCAGTGGATGCAAAATCAGTTGCGTAACAGAGTATGTGTAACCTTTTCACTCCTCAGTGATTATTATAAACATGGCATGAGCTCTTCAGAAAGAGCAGTAGGAAAACGTTCTTCAGAGAGACTCATATTCAATAAAAGCCAACAGGTACTAAGCCCTGCACTTACCTCTACCTGAGGACCTCCCTGCATGCCAGGGCATTGCTCTGGAAGCATTTATTGCCTTTTCAATGCATCTCGCTCCTTGTCTTTTTTTCTTCTCACTAATTTCAGTCCTCTGGTAGAGATCTTATCCCATTCCTGGTCCCCAAATTAAAAATGGAAAACCTTAAAATGTCTATGGAGATATTTATTAGACACAGAGATAATTCTGTCCCAGAACTAGCTGCATGTGTGCTGGAGGGTGTCAAATTCAGGTATATCCTCAGTGCAGATACTCTCTGAACCCAAGTAAAGGTATCTAAACTAGCTGAGCCAGCTAGGAAAAGAAGCAAGGATGTCTTTGAATCCTTCAGATTTTCAAATCCTTTGTTGAGATTCATATCTCCTGTTCACCTTACAACTACATAGACTAAGCAGGTAGCTAAGCCAAATTTCTCTTGACAGTTCACAGTTGCAATGAGCCCCTTCTCTGTCTCTTGGAACAGTATTTTACAGGTGGCTTCTCCTTCCTGTACATTTTGTCTCAGTTTAAGATGCATCCACCTTTCATTTACTTTTTGTTTTGTGGGGGTGGTGGGGTGATTGTTTCACCTCATTTTTCAGACTGTGTTTAAAATTGCTTCCTGCCACCACTCATGTATTTCTACTGCTGTTTCCCAAGAGAAAAATGTCATCTGTGTAGACCACACGCACTCTGTGACTTTATCAAAAACTTGTACACTAACTGTATCTCACAAGGGAAGATAAAAACAATTCCAGACGATCAAGGAAATTAGAGTTTCTTTGGGGGTCTTACCTATTTCCTAACAGGTTTGTTCTAGCACCCCCTGGATATCCACTGGATATCCATCCCCTGAGCTTACTCAGCAACAGGACCACTACCCTGAGCTCATTATTTTTCAAGTGTCAACTTTGAAATTGACCAAAAAAATCTCAAAATTTTGAGGACACAGGAGCAGAGAGCTTTACCTTGGATGTGAATCTTTCTTTATGAACACATTAGCCCTTTTGGGGACCTCAGCTATGCCAGGCCATGTGCCCTGCCCCTCTCTGGTGCACACGAGGGCCAGCCCAGGTACAGCTGGCTGCTGCAGCACCACAGGACACCGTGACAGCTCCTCTCTGGGACAGGAGCATTCATAAAGACCAGATTAGCAAATCATTCCTCTGACAGAGGAATTCATAATCTCTGGAGCTTTTGTATTCCAGGAGATCCTCACACAACTGAACAACTGCTGAAGAGAGAAGCCTGATAAAAAGAAATTTGAATTAATGCTGTAAAAGTGTTAGTGCTAAGGCTGAAGGGTTTCTGACTGGAATTTAGCCAGTATATCTATGTCTGAAGTCTTAACATTTGTAAGAAATGTCACCTAGGAAAGCTCAAATAATCTACCAGACATGCCAGTGCAGCAGGTCTCCTTTCAATCCCAGTTGAATACAGCTACCTGACAGTATCCGAGTTCTCCCTGGTGAAGTTCCATCCAAATAAATATCCAAATTCAGCATGTAAGGGTTGTCTACAGACTAATTCCTCATTAAAGTACAACCTGAGCAGTGAAGCCAGTCAGTTTCCACATCACTGCTTGTGACTGATGTAGCTGTGGCATCAAAACAATTTTACTGCATCACCATAACCTCAACTGAACATAACAGGAAGAAAATCATCTGTAAAGATGAAAGGTGCACTTTAAAGAAATATATAATTTAAAAACTGAGGATAACAAATTGACCACTGAAAAAGTACCTTGACCCAAGCTCTGCTGTAAACCAGACTTTGCAATGGTGGGCACTACACATACAAACTTGCAAATAACAGTAAGCTCAACCAAACTCCAGCCCAAAGAAACTGCAGGGAGGTTTTAAATGAACTCGACAGCTGTTCGTCCAATGTCTTGTTCCTGACAGACTCAATCAGGTACTGTCTGAGCTCCTAAAGATGCCCAGATCTGAAGCTATGACATTTATTCTCTATTTTCAACTTTCCAAAATACAACTCATGAGCGCGGCAAGATAGGACTGTCAATCTCTAAATATAACAGGGGATTCATACCCTGCTGTCCACTGGTTTCTGCTTTTCTGATTACAAATCCATGATATAAATTAAATGCCATGAAACTGCTTATTGTCTTTGTGTTTTCCGTTCAAATTCTCTGGATGTGTTATTTGCAGCTAATTTTATTTCCCCCAGTATTGTCTGAAAGGAGGGAGGCAATTACAGGTACTTTTACTAAAAATAGGTATCCTTTTCAATTACACTCATCTTGAGCATTGAAAGTTGGCAGTTTGATCTTTACTATGGGAAAATAATTTTTACAAGGACATATTGAAATGGAATGAGTATTTGGGGGGAAAGGAGGGAGGGCTTTTGCTGCTTGTGGCTACCCCATCACATGGCTGAAATTGCAAATATTTGTAATGCTGTCTTTGCACAACACACAGCACCATTGTTGGCATTGTTCAACATGCTTTGACACAGATTTATTACCCAGTAGTGGTAAATGTTTAATTTATGGCTTCATTTAAAAATATTAATCTAATAGCAAGGCAGATGGATGGAAACTAGTTTCCATTTCCTCTTGCAGGGCTTTACACCACGTCGCAAACACGGCTGTCTTCAGCTAGGAATATTGGTCTACTGAGGTCAACACAAAATGCAAATTCTCTTCAATGATACAAAAATCAATTCTTAAAACCTGTGATGTCCCCAAACCTTTCAAGACAGTTTATTAATTTTGGTTGATGAAGCCCCATAAAGCTGCTGCTTCTTGTAAAGAAGAGACTAAACCAAAGTGGAAAAGTCAAGAGTTCACAGGAGGAAGAAAGAAATGCAAATATGTTCAGCTTTCTTGTGTGGTTGTTTTTATTAGACTAATGACCACAGGCAGAAGTACAACATAAAATTCAATAGAAACATAATGACCTTAAATGGGATTTTATCCATCTTTTAACAACCGAATCTTTTCCACCCACGAAGAAGCATCAAGGATCACACCAGACACAGCTACTGCTGAACATCAAAGGCAGTCTCTCAAAAGCTCAGTGTGCATCAAACAAATAATTGATGTAAAAAACGAGGTCCGACTCGTCATATTTTGTTGGAGTAAAGGGCATTCAGCTGAATCCCTGGAGAAATTTTACATTGCAAAAACTGAACTATATTCATTATTCTCCCCATTTTCTCAGTTCAGTCTTTCAAAAAACTCCATGACAGCTTAAGCCTTTCAATAAAGCCAAAAGCAAACATAAACAACTGAGTGAGTTTCCATAATGAGGACACCCACACATCCACTGCAAGGCAAGACAGTGCCCTGTGACAGTCAAATATGACAGAAGTCCCTGTGCCTGTGCAGAGCCTGCAGGAAAGGATGGTGTTAAACTACTGCAGTGCTCCTCTAGCACACAAACATCAGTCTTAAATGATCTGAAATGACTGAGGTATTTAAAATTTTTTAGGTTTCCATATCTGTAACTCCTGCAAGCATGTTTTGTTTCCCTTGCAAAAGGAAAATACAGAATTCCATTGACAAGAGTGCCGTGGGAACCAGATAGTTTTTCAGAGAATGGTTATAACAGAGATGATTATTCAGTTATCAGCATCAAAAACAGGACTTAAAAGAGTACACATTGGTGCCTGCAGAATACTATCTCAGTAGCAGCTTTCATTATCTGTCAGGAAAAGAAACATACCCACTGAAAGCCATGGAAACCACTCTAGGAAAGAGTCAACAAATCCTTTTTGTTAAGTCCTTGAAGACTGCCAAGAGCTCTAATATAATTAGCCAAGGTTTCTTTGAGAAGGCAAGGCAATCTAGGAGTTACTGCTTTGGGCTGAGATGAAACAGTGGAGAGCCAATTCTGTGACTGCGACTGGTCTAGTGAACAGTCCTGGGCAGCTCCGTGTGCTCTCCTCTAATTTTGCTGGAATCAAGGGAATAAAGCCAATTGTGACAGTTTAAGAAACATGCCTGTGTCTGCCCATGTGGTTTTTGAATGGCATTTATCCTCACATCCTTCCAGACAAAGTAAAGCTTCCATTCTGGAGCAGAAACACAGCACCAAGGGAAAAAAGCTTAGAAAACTAGAACATGGTCATTGTGAGGCTGTTGACATCAAACACTCTTCCAACAGAAGGCATAAGCAAGAAGGAAGCATTGGTCATGATCACCTAAAACAACAGCATACAGATATATACGTATTATATATATGTATTTTTATCCATATACCTGACATGCTCTAATACTTCTATCTCCCCCCCCCCAAAAAAACCCACAAACTTGGCTGAGCATTTTGCAGGCCCAGTTCAGACCAGTGGTGGCAACTTGGCCACCAGCTGCACCCCAGACAGCCCATTTATAAGCAGCTGAACTGAACCCCAACTGTGCTATGTCAGTGCTACAAACCCAGATTTTAAATGCCTTAACAAGACTCACAACACAACAGCTGCATTTTATGCACTGCATTGTCCCCTATATCTGCACAGAGCAGTTTACAGCTTTTCATGAAACTTGGAATGCAA
>WAAG01070984.1:0-37725 GCA_013390105.1 Tichodroma muraria | reverse complement strand
CCCTCTGTGCCTGGGCAGCGTGCGGGATGGACTTCCCACCTCCTTGTGCACAGCCAGATATCCTGACACTGTGCACTCTCTTCCACCTCAAAAGTCTTAATAGGTTTTGCAGCAGAGCTGAACGAGTGATCGTGTGCCTTTGTCCACTGGTGGGGTCTGGGAAATTTAAAGGATTTCCTCTGTGCTGCTTGGCTGCCCCAGACCGCTTCCAGTGACCCCACTGAGAAGTCAGTACAGAACATCGGCTGTATTACAGAAAACTTTCTCTCTCCTTTCACAGGGGTTCAGAAATTCTTGAGGGAGACAGTGCGGAACTGCAGAAGGGATGGGTTTGTGCAGACCATCCTGGGGAGACGGCGATACCTGCCAGCAATCAAAGATCCAAATCCCTACAGCAAAGCTCATGTATGTTGGGTGCTTGCCTTTTCTAGATTTTTTTTTTACTTTTATTTTTAAAATACCAGATTTCTTTGCATAGCCATGTCTGCCGTTTATAAGGTTTGTGAGCCATCTTAGCCATGACCTTCCACTTCTTGCTTAGTTCATTGTTCTCTCAGTCATTCTCTGAATAACAGAGCTTTTGTCATGGCCTGTTTGACGTAAGTTCTGTGACTGTGTGTGCAGCTGTCATCACTGTGCTAACCTCACTTCAGAACTCCCACACTGGAGTGAGTAATTTATTGAAATCAATGGACATGATTTTAAAAAGCCTCCACATTGGGGTACACTTTAACTCTTCAGGCTGAGTTGCTCCCACTCAGCAGTCTTTGTACATTACATGCTGTCGGCACTTGAACAAGAAAGGGCATTTAAGACCTATGTTCTTGGGTATTTGTTCCTTTTCTTATTTTCCCTGAAAGTAAAATTGCTTTAACTTCTTAGATAAATATTTACTTAGTATACACCTCTGCACTGGCATAATTTTTTTTTCCACGTCATTTTGGACCCTTCTACCATAGACTTTAGTTCACTAAGAGTAAATTGACCCCCTAGGAAGGTGTTTTCTGTGAGGAGGAAGCGTTATACTTCTCAGTAGGAAGCTGGATCAGGTTGTGTGGAATTAAAGACTAGAGTAGAGCAGGGAGGAAGTGGGGGAATTTTTACTCCAAATAGTTGTCAGGGAAACAAGTAGGCTTCCAAAAAACTTTTGAAAATAATGGACAGTTTGATCTAAAAAATACTTCAGCATGAAGCTTTGTAGATGCGTCCTCTGTTCAGTTTTGGTTTAGTCTTTAAAATCATATTCAAGACCAGTTAATGAATTATCTTCACTTTCATTTCAGCATCCTTGTAATTCTTTGCACGTTTCAGCTCTAAACAAAGAAAGAAGAAACTTTGAATACAGTTTTCTTGTCTGGGGAGGGGATTAGTAGAGAAGTTGCTTGTATTGAAAAAGAGGGTGGTCTGGTGTGTTTTTGCACAGCTGTAATGCTCTGGCAGTCAGGATTTAGTGTGGCAGACCAGATCGTTAGTCCATGAAGTTTGGTTTCTTGCCTTCGGTTGTCCATCCCTTATGGCTTTGAAGATAGGCAGAAGTGTCTTGTGGTGTTTGGATTAACTGAGATTCTTCCTCTCCCCTTGAAACTGTTACCATAGGTATATGCTTCACCTTCTTGTGAATTGTGACTCTTGCAGGTTTTTGCCCTTGATATTCATTAATTTTAAATTTGTGGACTTTTCTCAGGCCCCTGTAGAAGTTTTGTGTCTGAAGCTAGTCTATAATGTGCCTTTCTCTCAGGCAGATAGAACAAACTCTTTATCTGGAATTTTTACTCTGTGTATATTTGGCCATGTATTTATTATTTTTAATTAAGTATGTGTGACATGTTGGATCTGATTCTTTGGGGGTGAGTTTTGAGAACAACTATCCCTGTTCAGGCAGAGCGTCAGGCTGTGAATACAACTGTTCAGGGATCTGCTGCAGATATTGTCAAAACAGCCACTGTGAATATTCAGAGACGCCTGGAAGCTTTCTCCTCTGTGATCAAGTCCCATGGACATCTGGAGAGCTCCTTCCCGAGAGATAAGACGGGTATGGCCTCTTCTTTGCACACTGCAGCAAGATTTTCAGTGTTACTAATGCTAATTAAACAAAAAAAAAAAAAGCCTGAGAAGAAGTTAGTGCCTTTGGGCCTAGAGGTGGGAGAAGTTTTATTTCCTGACAGTGGTAAGTCTATGTTTAAGGGGCAAGAAAGTCATCAGGAAGAAGAGGCATTGAAAAAATTGAGTGGGATGACTTCCAGTTCCAAAGAGACATTTTTTTGGTTAGAATTAAGTCTGGAATTTGTTGGCTGAAATTTGATGTACAGAGACTTCAAGAGTATTATGTGAAGCATTTTTTTTTTCTGGCTTAAAAGTTTTTTCTGGCTGCAGATAGCAAAGCAGTGCTGGGATGCTCATTCCCAGAGGAATGCCACAAAGACTTTTTTTAGCTTAATGTAGATGGTGTTTTGTTCATCAGGTGTGTTTTAGAAAGACAACTTAAGAAATGGAGAGCTGTATTTCTTTGATAGTTCTTATGCTGCAATTGAAACATGAAGGTGTCTTAATATGAAGAGTCCGACTTGGAAACTAAGTAATTAATTGCCAAACCTCTAAAAATGTGTCAGGGAGTTTATTTTGGAGAGACCAGATTCAGAGGTCAGCTATGAGTAGAAGGCACCTGCTTGGCAGAGCTTCCTGCCCCTCCTAGGAGCAGAAGCTACTGACCTTTGGCCAATGTAATTGTAGGGAGGTGAGTAGATGCATTTGTGACAGTTTTCTCCTGCTCTGATACTGAGTGTTTCAAGAAGTGGAAGGAATTATTTTCCAGCAAGTTAGAAATGCCTGTGCCATCAGAGGAGCATCCTGTATCATGTGGCTGCTTCAACATTGCTGCTGCAGTGTGAGGCTTGTGTGAGGAACTGATGATGGCTTGAAACCCTTCCTGTGAACTGAAGTCCTCCTGTTAGCTAACCTGAGAAATAAATAGCTTTTAAGTCTCTGTGTGTGAGGTTGTGTTTGTTTATTTTAAAACACCAACAGCTTTTACCATGGAAGGGTTTGTTTTATTTTTTTGTCAGGGAAGGCCCACCAGGATCTTGGTTTTGTCAGCTGCTTACTTGTTTATTCAATAACTGTTCTTTTTTCCCTTCCTCAGTTCTACTCAGGAGCTACAGTTTCAGAAAGTGCATTTTGCAGGAGGCTGACTGCTTTCTTAAACTAGCCATTAAAATATTTTTGGAAGAGAAGTAGAATCCTAATTCATTGCCAGAGAGAATGTTGTAAAGCAGCTTCTGATTAAACTTCGCACGATTTTGTTTAAAATTTACTTTCAAAACAGATGGTTCAGGAGACACAACTGTCTCTTGCTTCTGTTCTGATTCATATCTTTATAATGTAAGGCTGAAGTGTGGATATCTAAAATACTTTTCATTAACATTTTTACATCAGTAGCTGTACAAATATTGATAGAATAGTCATGATTCGTGGTTTTGTCTGTAGGCATGGGCTTTTTAATTTTCAAGGTCCTCATGTTCTTTTTCTCAGCATTAGGAATGTGCAAAGGTTTTTGATACCAGAAACACACTTTGGTATGAGGGTGCCTAACAAACTCTGCTTTTCACCTGTGTAGGAAGGCTGTCGAGGAGGAGAAACACAGGGATGTTACATCCCATCAGAGGAGGCTTCTTTATCCTGCAGCTGCACGATGAGCTCCTCTATGAAGTTGCAGAGGACGATGTCATCCAGGTACAGCCCTGCAGTTCCTCTTTCAGCTCTACTGAGTTACTGTATTTCAAACAAGCCCTCCTTCTAGGAGCTCACATTCTCTTCCCTGGATCCCCCCTCCCTGGGTGGTGAAAGGTCTGTGAAAACAAAGTTCAATTGGATGAAAAAAACATGTTTTCATGCTTGGTCCCTCAATTTTTGGATTCAAGCCATCCCCATGGCTGAAGTTCATTTTCAGCATGTTCTTTGTTGCTTGTAACAGCAGTTCATGCAACTTCTCTGGGAGGCTTGATGAGTGCAGTGGCTTAGTATTGTTAACAGGTGTAGGGGAAGTGTTTCCTCTTCTGGAGGTATTTTTGCCTCCCTGCTTATGCTCTGGTGCCTAACTCAGAACATTTATTATAACAGCTGTGGTTTGTACTCTGTGCATGGAAAGGAGGATTCTATCCTTTTCGTACTCGTTTCCTCCTTCCCTACCTACTTGTCTTCCTGGTAGGAGCATCGTGGTACTGGTTGGCAGCAGGGTAGGTACAAGTAATGTGCTCTGTGGTTTTTAAGTGCCCTTAATGTCTGTGTGTGTGCTCTTCCTCCCTGAAGGCACAGACTCTCCTGGGCCTGGGCACAAGGGAGTCTGTGTGCCAGCTCTCAGGGGCAGGTGTTTGAGCTGGATGTTGGCAGCTCAGTGTTTCCCAAGTCCTGAGCACAACGCAGGGAGGCTCCCAGGCCACGCTTCCATATCTTGGGGTGCCTTTCTTCCACTTCTGCACAGGCACATTGCTAATGACAGAAGGTGAAGGGAAGCAGTAACTCCTAGTCTGACAGAGCTTTCAGCAGTGCTGACTTGCCTGAGCACGCATGTATGTATTAATAAATATGCACTAATAAAAATATGAAGAATATAAGTGAGTGTATTTATTAATAATATAGATATGTTCATGTAAATAAAAACAAAAGGTTTGATATTTTTGTCTTGAATCTCAGCTCGAGCTTTTTTCATTTTGCCAGCTTTGTTCAGACATCTGCTGCTTCTATCTAGGCAGGCTGTTTTTGAGACGAAAAGGCTCCTAATATTCTTCTGTAGAAGACTGAAATCCCCTGAGCATAGGCTTTAATAACATCTTTAGATACTGACTCCAGTTTATCATGGTGTTCCCAGGAGAACTGGAGACAAGTGAACGGATTTGCTTATTATTTATTGTATTCCATTTATTTCATTAACTACCTCAACTTCAAGAGCAATTATTACCAGCTTTTCTAACTTCCTTCAGATATATTTCTCCATAGATTTTTCTGGGCAGTTGCTTAAACGAGCAGGTTTTCCTGTCTGCCCTGCAGCACAGCTGCTGTCCCTGGTTCTAGGTGCAGCAGCCCTAATCGGGTGTTCTTTGCTGCTGCCATGTGCTGGACTTGTGACCATTCTCAGAGAATCTCCTTCTTTCTGTATGGTTCACGTTTCTTTGGATCTGCTGGGCCCCAAACTTGATCAAGGCTGGAGTGGTTTGAATAGAGTGGGAAATTGATTTGTGTGTCATGCAAGCAACCTTTTCTACGTTCCAGAATTTCATTTCCTTGTTTTCTCACAGCAGTGTGTCTTGCTTAGGCTCTGTTCAGTTTTTAATCTCTGATAACCCCATTTTTTTCCTTCCCAGGCAGTTATTTTTCATCCTATTTTTGAACAGTAGATTATTTCTGTCCTAATTCTCTGCCCTGCCTCTTTCTACTCTGTACTTGTCTGTGCTGAATTACATCTATTTCAAAGCATTTTTCTAGGCTATCAAGATAATTTTGAAATGCAGTATGCAGGGGCATAGGGGTTTGGAAGACAGATCTTCCCCTAGTTTTTCATGCTGTTCTAAAATCTTGTGCTCTGATCTCCTCAAATCCCCTCCTCTGTTTCCCAGCAAAAACTGTGGAGGAATTTCTATGATGGCTACCTGTGAGGAAATTATGAAAACACATGGAAGGGTCAGACAGCTTGAATAGTTCCCCTGCTGCCAGGGTGGCTTCTAGCTAAGTAATCGCCGTAATTTCAAAGCCTCTTTTCACTCTGCTGTGGAAAGGTTCATGGGGTGGGTGTGGATTGAAAGATTAATTCAAATAAGCAATCCAAGACAAGCTGGATTCTGCATAGGTTTTGGGGGAGGAAGGGGAGTACCTTTGTCCAGGGCAGGTTTTTACAGTCAGGAGAAAAAAAATCCAGTTTCTCGTAATCCAAACAGCTGCAGAAAGAAAGAATTTCTGGTCTCCTAACTGTGTATTGAAATGAATGTTTTCTTAAGAATACTTTTAGAGAGCAGAGAACAGTTACCTCATCTGTTTACTAGAGGGCAGGAGTTGCCTTAACTAAATAGTGAGGGGGAACCTGGGCAGTATTTGTAGCATCCACATGGAATGTGACCTGCTTTTCCAGAGGTTTATGATTTGTGTTTCACAGAGTGCTTTTCAAGCTGGCACAACACGAAGGAGCCACTGTTCTTTGCTTCTGGCAAATTGGTTTTGTGTCTTGCTTTCAGTACATTGAGGTTTTCAGAACAGACTCCCTGAAACACTTAAGAGTTATGCAGCTGAGGGAAAGATGAGACTCTTCAGGACTCTCAGGTGTTTAACAGAAAGTTAATCTTGGCTCCTTTTTGAGTAGCCTTAAACACTGAAGAACTGGTCACAGCTCTGTGCTGCATAAAATCTCACTGGCTTTAGACAGTTTCTTCATTCATAAACACTAATCAGGGTTTGGTTGCAGTCCCATCGGTGTTAAGTCAGTGCAAATAAATGCAGGATGGGTTTCCAGGTGTTTCTCTGCCCCAGCTATTGAGAGAAACCCAGGGCATTGAAGTTGTGCATGTGTCTGATGCCTGATATTTTCCCCTAGGTTGCTCAGATCGTGAAACATGAGATGGAAAACGCCATCAAACTCTTGGTGAAACTGAATGTTAAAGTGAAAATTGGCCCCAGCTGGGGGGACCTGCAGGACCTGGAGCTGTGACAATGCTGTGTGACTTTCCCATGCGTGAGGAGGCAGAAGGCACCATGGGCTGGGCCAGGCGAGGGCTGTGATCACCTGCTGGCGGTGTGATCCTCCTGTGCTGTTTCTACTGGCAGGGTACCAAGCTGCCTTCTGAAACATGTTCTGAAGCTGGTGTGAACTCACCAAGCAAAGAAGCCTGTTTACAGAACTGTGAAAATATTAATTGTTAAAAGAAGGATATTTAAATGAATTCTGTTAAAGTGTGCTTGCTCTTGTACAAACCCCCAAAGCCTAATGAATTTATTACCTATGAAATGAGCTGGATTATGTTATTAAAACAAGGCGCAAACATAATTTGGCAGTGCCTGTGTATAATTGCCTAGGGCAAAATAAGTCATTGTGATTGCACTTGATGTAGAATTTTGCAGACCTCTGCCAGGATTATCTTGCACTGGATTCTGCTGATGACACTCAGGTGCTGAAGTGGCTTTAGAGTTGGCTGGATTTCTCACTGAGCAGCTGTGCAGCATTCACAGGGAGTGGAACCTGTGCTTGGTTGGCCTCTGACTTTTAAGAAAGCATTTTGGTGACGGACTGCTGTAATTCATCCTGCAAACTGGCCTCAAGAGGGATATTGTTTAGAGTCTCTTAGAGTTAATACAAAATCACCAGCAGAAACATTTCAAAGAATGAAACTCAACAAATTGGTGAAAAACTTCATGGTAATGCACATTTTTGTGAAGAACTATCTCAGTCTGGCCGGCTGACATGGCAGCCTTGCTGGTGTCTGAGGTCTGATGTGTTTGAGAGGAGTTGTTACAGGTGGGTGACCTGTGGCTCTTTATTCATAAACTGTTCTCCTAAGGAAGCCTCACAGCTGCCTGTTGGCAGCCCCACTAAAACCTTCTCAGATTTCCCCCACTCTTTGCCTCAGTGTCTTTGGCTCTGACCCTCTGATCAGGCAAAAAGTTTTCCTGGGAGTTTGAGCTTGTCAAGCTGAGCCAGGATCAGATCCTTCAAAAGAAGGGCAAGGAAGAAGATTGCAGGGAATTAATCTGCCACTATTTGGCATTACTCTCCCCACTAATACCTTCTGGTCTAGCTAAATCTCACATCACAAGTTTTCATTTCCCTTCCAGACAGTTGTGATGGTTACACAAGTTCAGCTGCTTTTGTTAACTTCACACAATGCCTGACCTTGAATTCTGTCATTTTCATCGTCTAGCCCTTGTATCTTACAAGAAAGGGAGGACAAGTGCCTCCTGTCATCTTCCTTATGCCTCTAATTATTGTATCATGTCTTTTTTCTGCAGTTCCTCCCTAATGTAATCAATCTCCATCTTTCCATTCTTGCCTCCTGCGAGAAGTTTTCAAGCCCCTAATTATCCTTTCATTTCTGAACTTCTGCTGGGTCTTTTTTAAGCAGTGTACTTTTGAAGATGCTTTTTCAGCCTGATCTGAGAGGATGCACACTTGGCTTTCAGCAGCCTGAGAGGGGGCTCGAGATTGTTAACTTCAAATGCGGTGCTTTTGGCAGGGCCATTATCCTGACATCAGAAGTAGCAGCCACCGAGGGCTGGAGAACACAGGGAGCGTTCAAAGATGTTAATGGGGCCTCCTCACAAAAGGCTGCATCCCGGACTCTGATCCACCACCTGCCTCTTGTGCAGCAAAACAGACACGTGGTACTGAGCCAGAACCCCAGATGAGGCTGCCTTCACTGCCCTTCTCAGCACTGTCTTGGCCTTCTTTCCTGTTCTGTATTCCACCTTACATTGAGATTTTTTTGTTTTCTTCCTGCCTGCTCTATGCCATGGCTTTCTATGACATCTGTCACCTGATGGCTGAGCTCTTTATCCACAGCGTTCTCTTTTTTCTTACTTTATTAAAGCTTTTGTTATTAACGGAGCCGAGCCTCGGCACCCTGGTGCCTGACCATTTGTATGCTCTGCCTGTGAAGATGCTGGCTTGCACTCATTATCAATTCACATGGCCTAATGATTTCCTGTCCTGGGTGTCCTGCAGTGACACACCTGTGCCGTTTTCCAGGCCTCACTGGGGCTGCTGTCATTTGGGCTGCTTGTTCTTTGGCACATTACAGTATTTCCCTCCCACACACTGCCTTCAGAATTTCCAAAGGATGGCTCTCACACGTATTTCTCAGCAAGCTCTCTAGAAGGGGGTGATGCTAATCAGTAAGGGGATTAACATGTACCCAAACTTATTTTGACTAACAAACTCGATGGGTTCATTTTAATTAAGCAGTAATTTGGAGCAAATGAGAAGATAAGAGGTAGCCACTGTGGTGTTTGAATCGTGTTACTAGGACTGGCTCTGAGCTGTTTTCTGATTGCTGCTATTTACATTCCTCAATTCTGATTAGACTTTAACTCTTAGCGAAAGTGAGTAGTGGGAGAAGAGGGCTAAGTCAGGTAAGCAGAGGCACTGTCCAGAACTGCAGAAAAGACTTTATGTTGTTTTCTGAAGGTGGTAAAAAGGAGCTTGGCTGCTCACATTACTTAACCTGGTTTTGCCTGTGGGCTCCTTTCCCCCCACCTCTGATTGGCTGACACATTTATTAATTCAGGACCTGATAACCAGAGTGCAGATTAGTCTCAGTCTCTGTGTAGTCAGGATGGGATGCATCTGGTAGTGTTTATTCCTNGATGGGAACCTGCAGGACCCAGCTCCTCACAGGGAGAGCCTGTCCCCTGGGGCTGCTGAGCAGCCCTGCTCTGCTAGGTTCCCATCTGCTTTCTGCCCAAATGACTGAGATTTGCATTCAGCTGGCCACTGGTATGGGGCAGAACTTGCCCAGCCTTGGTGGCAGGAACTCCCACCTTTGGTGTTTGCTGCAGCCTCTCAGTCCTTTTCCTCACATGCAGACCACAAGCTTCTTTTGCTTTGGTCCTTCTGCAGCTTTCCTTTTCTCCCTGGCTACTGGAAGCGGTGACAGGCGGGTGACAAATAATGACACTGGTAATCTGATCTGGTTTGGTCCTTTTGCCTTCCTCCCGTGCTGCTTGCATTTCATCAAGGGAGTTGAACGTAGCTGACAAGAGGGAGATGGGAGCTCAGCACCCTTGGCTGACATTTTGAGCTTCTCCCGGCAGAGCAATTCAGACGCGCTGTTGGGAAGAGCCCTTGCCCTGCGCTCAGCCTGTGGGTGGCCGCCTTCACCCTGGAGCGGGAGTGACAGGAAGGCGGCTCTTGGTTGGTTGGTAGCCCTGGCCCAAGGCTGGTACCATTCCCCGGGGCTGGGATGGCACTTAGGAGCTCCATGTGAGCTCCCTGCAACGTAGCATGGGAACTTCAGCTGGGGCATGGGTTCTGTCCTGGCAGGAGCTGCTGGAGGAAGGGAGGTGATCGTCCCCACCCCAACAACAACCACAACTGCAATTTTTGTATTCCTGAATGAGAAGTGTAAACTCCAACCTAGGGCTTTGCACAAACAATGCACCTTTTAAATACTATAAAGAATCTAGAAGTAGAAGTTGGAAAAAACGAGATTACACCAACTAGTATCAATTCTTTCCTTTATTTTCTTTCCCTCTGTTTTTTTTTTTAAATTATTTTTTGGTTGTTAATGGGGGCTCGAAACAGCCTCACTTTAAGATGCCTTAGCTTTGTGATACTGATTCAGGATACCTGTGGAAACAGGACATGGTTAGCACAGGAGTGTGTGATTCACCCCAGATCAGCCTTCGTTCTGAGAGACAGGTAAGGACTCATTAACAAACCACACACATAGCCCACATTTCCTTGACATTGAATCTGAATATTTGTTGCTATTTAAAAAAGTACAATGTTTGATTTGTTGATTTAATCACAAAACAAAACACATGAATGGAAACACTCATTTACGTGACTATTGCTTATACACCTAAGAGGAAGAGTTGACTACGAATGTCCACACACAGTTCCTTCATGAGAGAGAGTGTGCTCTTACCAGACCCTTCCAAGGCAAGAAAACATTCAAGACTGAAAAATATGCTGTGCTTGAATTCACCTTTGGGCTATGGGAAAGGATGGATGGGGCAGGGCCCATCCAGATATTTGAGGGGCATAATTAACCAAAAACTGGGGCTTTGCCTGAGCTACAGCACACACAGTTTATGTGTGAAGGAGGCCTAAGGTTGGATGCAGCTCTCAAGAGGTTTCTGTTGAAAAAAAAAAAGGATTCTATGCCCACCTGCGTTATGCACGCACTGTGGTGTGAAAGGGATTCTGGAAAAGGAGTATAAACTGTTTTAGAGGAGGGATTATGTGATAATTTATACAATACATGTAGTAAATAGAGTATTTTTGTTACACGTTTTTGTAATAATCCTGGCACTGTGGGGAATGACTAACTGATGTAGATAGTTGAACTGTAGAACTGTAAAAAAAAACTTAAACCCCCTCCCCCCCAGGTAATTATAGAAAACAAAACCTGATTCTCAAAATTTCAATTATCATGTCTTTTAATTCAAGATTTGCAACTGAAGTTGAAGCTCTAGGAATTAATTTAATTTTTTTTTATTAATAAATAAGGTAGCTTGTACTTCATTGAAGACTTGCCAACTCTGCAGACTTATAAATAATGTAATTTAATGCATTTTCTCTGTCTATCTACAGCACTAGACATAAGATTACAAACATCTGGTCAAACCCAAAGGTGTGTGTGCTGTTGGAAGTTCTGTTGTAACTGGTTTTGGATGTGATTGTGACAGAGCTCCTGGAGAGAAGAAGGTGAGAACAAAGTATCTAAATGACCAAACAGCATTTTAAACCGAACTAGTATTTCCAGCCAGTCTGGCCTGGTGGTGAGGATTGCGAGGCTGAAGATACATCTAAGCTTGGGATTTTGCTTGAGGTGGTGCTGTCTGAGTGGGAAAGGTGAAAGCACAGAAAGATTTCAACATCCAGTGACAGCCAGTGTCCTTGATTTTCCTCCAGCCAGTCACAGTCCTACAGTCCTTCTCAGAGTCAGATGCTGTGCTCCTTGCTGGGAATGCTGCAGCTCCATGCCTGTCACCGACAGCCTTGAGCGGCATTCAGGGCAAGCCTTGCAAAAATCCCACACTCCCCCTCATTTCACAATAAATCACCCAGGCAAGAGTTTTTCCTCCCTCACTGAACTTTTTAAGTGATGGTTTTTTTCCCACATACATGGTAGATCTTGATAGAAAGCATTTAACAGTGTGCACTAACAAACTTATACAACATATACATTACATATATATATTATATATATAGAATGTTCTATATACAAACATATACAACTTTTTAGATCTCTACAGACTACAAGAAAATTGATAATTATAGTCACAAGTGGTGAACTTAACAGAAATAGTAATTGATAACTGTCTGGAAATATATAAAATACATGAGTGGAAAGCTGTGACCTGATGGGGAGTACTAGAGAAAAGTTGCTTAAAAGTTTAGCATTAAAAATTTTAAGTTTGAGGGCTGCTAAGTTCTCATTTCTCTGTTGCATAAAAATGCAAATGGAAATCTACTGGCAGGTTGGTTTTTTCACCCTGGTGTTAAACTAGAGACTGTTGGCAGCCAGAGTCAGTTGGGCCTTGTGTAAAAGGCTTGTTGAGGACGCTTTTCTCTCTGGGTAAGCCGCAGTGATCGGCAGGTAGAAGTTGCTCTTAAATTTCTTCAAGGATCCCATGATTCCAGTCAGCCTGTGGGGCTGCTTCTGACTGCCACACACCAGGGCAGAATGGAAAATAAGCTGGCTGCTGGACAGTTTGAATGCTGCCCCAAATGATTTTGTTGCCCAGAGACCAGTAGGTTTGGATTATAGGCCAGAGCAGAGGCCCAGTGAATACAGGTTTAAACTGAAGATCAAATTGCTATAATGTTCTCCTTTATTTCTCATTCTTGATGCCTGGTTAGAGCAGTGCTTCCTCACAGGCACAAGTGGTTACTTCTGTGAGCCAGCCCCTGGAAGGAATTCCCCAACCCAGTTCCTGTTGGCATCAGAGTGGCAAGTTTGGCATATCCTTACAGACATACACACAGAGAAATGGACAACTCCAATTCCTTAGCTCTCAGCAGAAACCCAGGCTTTGCTCAGGCTTTGACCTTTTCCCCCACAAGTTTTCTACAGTTCTGACAACATAGAGCAGTTTCTCCTGTGCCAGAGGAACTTGTGGAGTCTCATTCCCAGTTGAGCTAGACCTGTCAGGGCCATAATTTTGATTTTGCCTACAGCAAAATGTAAAAATCCCGTAAATCATGAAATTCTGTTCTGCTACAATGGGAATTTAAAACTTAACACCCCAAATTCTTCCAACCCTTTAACATGTGCAGTGGGCAGTTGTGAGGCCAAACTTGTGTATGGTACAACTTCCTGGGTTGTATTTTATTGTAGGTAAAGGAAGGAGAAGGAAAAGGCAGCTTTGAGAGGGGTCATCTGGACACGGTGATGATACAAACACCGGTGAATTTAAGGTCTAGGTGGGAGTGGGATGATGCCTGTCTCCATCAGTGTCCATCAGGGTTCCTTGAAGGTACTGAAGATGTTACACTTCTTTAATAGAAAAATTTTAAAGGCTGTTTTTCCAGCTTTTCCTCACTTTCTTTTTTCTGATTTGAAACTATGTCCAGACACATAAAAACAAGCCTTCAGTGCCTTGTTTCCAAGCCAGTCTTGGAAAAATTTCTAACCTAAGAGCTGACCTGTGTGGCAGTGAGTCTTGTAGAATAGGGTGGAGCATTCCAGCAGGATAGGCAATAAATTCAGCTTACTGTTTTCTGTGGCTGCAGGTTGCAGAGTTTTCTGCAGCATTCACTGCAAAAACCAAACAAGCCACATTGAAGCAGAAGCAAATTACTTTTAGCAGTGTGAACAAAGTATAAATTGCCACTCACCCATGGTGTCACGTTATGTCTGTGTTTCGTATGTATGTAGACAATGGTTTTCTATGCTCCTCCCTGGCCCACTGTGTAGTGTTTCTGCTCTAATCTCTCTCTCTCTCTCTCTCACAAGTTTTGGTGGGGGTTCTGTGCAGGTCCCCTCTCTTAATTTCAGCTGAGCCCTTATGCTGCTCTGCAAGCTGCTAAGCAGCCTCTGTGAGCAGTGTTTGACTTGGCTGGGGTTTCCCACCTTGTCTTTCCTGACCTGAGGAAATGCTTTCCAAAGCTGGCTTTCTATTCCTGCTACTGGGAAATAAGGCAACCAAATGACACAGACTCCACCGGGATGAAAAGTGCCACGGCCCCCCTTCAAGGACAACAGATGAATCTAGAGCACATTTTAAAAAGTATAGATTAGGATGATGTGTCATGTACTCTGAACTGCAAATAAACCATCTATGCACATGTCTTAATGACCTTTTCAGATAGTGCCTGTCCAGCTACCTGCAAAACTTCGGGGGTTAAATTTTGGGGATAGGATGTTAAATTTATTTATTTTTCTGGTAGGAGTTAAAGTGCACTGCTTTTGAGCAAGGCTTTTCAAGGGAAATAAATAGCAGATAAGAAAATGCAGCTCAACTCATTTTTTATGTGGAGAACAGTACCAAACATGCTTGAAATGTATTGGCTTTTTATAATGTCATTTTCAAAAAATAAAGATTTTTGTCATTTAAGGTGTTTGTTTTTTTTTTTTCCTCAGAATAGAAATAAATCCCATTTTTCTTCGCTCACAACATGCTTCCTTTTTTCTTTTTTTTTTTTTTTTAAGTTGGCAATTAGTCATGCAAAGTTTTATAAGTGCATTAACATTCGAATTTGTACAGAATATTTTTAACCAGACGCACTCCCCACAGTTCATACCTACAGCTTCTGAAAAACTACATGCCACAGTGATGGTTGAGAGTTCCTTTTGGGAAAAAATTGGCCACTCCATGAGTCAGCTGTTGGAAAGACCCTCATGATTCCAGCTTCCGTCCCACGGTCTGTAAAATTTCTCCTTGATGTCCACTGTGATGAATCCAATAATAGTAACAGGAAAACATCTTCTTAGGAGAAAGAACTGTCTCTGGCCAGTGACTGGTAGATTTGGGAATAAAGGTTGCTTCCCTGAACAGTGTTCTTAATAAAGCCACAAGCAGCTTCTTTGAAAGTCTAAAACTGGTACCACTTTTTGTCCTTGTATTTGAGCATCACCTACAGAGATGGGAAAAAAACCCAAACAAATGGCAATCAAACACTGCCCTGCATATGAGAGACCATACATGACCTAGGCCCATTAACTGTCGAACTTCAGAATTAATAAATGCAGAACAATACAATACTTCACTAACAATGTCAGCAGGTCTTGAGTCCATTGAGATCTCATATTTAATTTCATAGCTATTACATTAAAAAAGTGTAAAAAACTTCTATTGCTGTTTTTAGAAGATTTTTCCTGACGAGCTTTAACTACTTTTCTTCAAAAATTAAACGAACTTGCTTTCTATAGGAATAAAAAGACACTTGTCTATGGAGCATAGTAGGTGTGCCCTGACTTAAACTTCTTGCATTTCAGGGCACGTTCTTTCTGCCTCACAAAAGCCAATAAAAATGTAAAGGTCTTGTCCGGAGATGTGATGCACATTAAATGAAAAACGTGCATTTTGGGAAGTATGCTTTGATGTTGTTTTATCTTCAAGAAAAATCACTTTAGTTTTCCCAGTCTTAACAGCGTGGGATGGAAAAGCTTTCCATTTCCAGCTCCAAGCACAGAAGCTATTCCTATTCCTGGCAAGGCCTATTCTACATAACAGTACCACAGGGCTGTACTAGTAATGTTCTCCTCTTCCCAGTAAGATCTGTAAAGGTTCCTATACACTCATCCACCTACCTGTTTTCTGCCCTACTGCATGAATGTGCTGCATTAAGTGGCTTAAAAAACCAAATCATAACGAATTAGTGAGAAAGGCAAGATGAGAAGTGCCACGTTCTAAATTCAGAGGGTAACAATGGATGCTCATTTCTGGAAACGTGAAAGGAAGGGGTGTGCAATGGCACTTTATTTTCGGCATTCTGATAGTTTGGGAGCGGGAACAATGCTGTACCAGCTGTCACGAGCACACCTGCGACACCACGACTGGGTGAAGGGAGAGAAGGGCACTTGGCAGTTGCCAGTTGCAGGGTGTGGGTGCCAGGGCTCCTACCTCGTGTGCATGTTTGGAAAACGCCTCGGCGCTGGCCATCATGCTGGCAGTCCTTTCATCCAGCTCACCCAGCTTCTGTCCCCTCTCGTCCAGGGCAATGCGCGCACGAGTCAGGTCCCCAATGACCCCACCCGCAGCTCCTCTCACGCCTTCAATCCCGCCGGATCCAGGGATGTGCTGGGCGAGGCTGCGAGAGGCTTTTCCGGCTGTGGCCTCGCCAACTGCAAAGGAGAAATGGGCAGACAGACAGACGGGGATGAGCTCCTGGCCTGGCTCTTGTCAGTGCTCCTCAATCTTGAGCTGCAGCCTTGCAGCAGCGACACCATTCGAGGGGCACGTGGCACATGTGGAAGGCTTTGCTCTGTCACCATCACATCTGCAGTGCAGTCATGTGCCCCCCACTCAGCTGATAAAATGAAGCTGCCAAGGTGAAGGAGGTACGGAATGGCAGACTAGGACCCTCCCCTTCCTCCACTAGGGCAACTTCCTCTTTTCATCGATCATCTAAATCTTGTTTACTTCTCCATTCCTAGATGACAAGGGCAGGGGATCTCAAGAATGAATTTCTGCCCAAAAAACCCCAAACAATAAATTACTCACAAAGCTCCTCTCTGTCAAAAGCTTGTCCGCTTCCTCCAAAAAGTCCTTTGAGAAAGCCTCTGTTTTGGGCTTCTGGTGTTTCCACAGGAGTAAACAAATCCCCAAGCATGTCCTAGTGAAGCCAGGAGAAAGTCCATGTAAAAGGTTAGTGAGGTGAAAGAGGTTCTAGGTGTTTTCTTGATTTTCATTAACAAGCCACATGTACTGGGTTTAATCAACTAGTTCTAAAAGAGTCTGTTGCGTGAACAGTATGGTGTAGGTAATATTTGTGTATTCTGACAGATGCTTGGGCTAACTAGACCCACTCATGCTTTCAAAGGGACTTGGTTTGTCACTGCCCTGTCCATGTTTGTTACCAGAGAAAAAAATTGCAGTTAATACAGAGTGAAAATACCAGTGATAAGGTCACATTTTGCTTAGAAACAGCAGAGGTGACACTATAATTGAATAAACAATTTGTTGTGTATTATGTATTTTGCTTTAGTGATTGCCCAGCCAGGCTGCGCAGTCACTCTGCTTTCTTTTTATAGCACACCTGGGTTCAGTGCTTGCCAGCAATTCAGAGTTTGGTGGCTTGTCGTTTAGTCGATTTTTTTCTTTTTAAACAAAATTCATTACCTTCCTACAACCTTCCCCCACCCCATTAGTGTGCCATCAGCAATGCTAAATAAGCACATCTGCTGAAGGCATTGCTCCGGTGCCACATCTTGGAGCGGTCACTCCAAACAAATGTCAGGCTCAGATTTATTTGCAGCGGTACCAGGAAAAGCTGGCTCCCTGGGAAAAAACTGATGGGAAAAGTGTGCGGGCCCATGAGTGTTTGAAACCCTGTGTGGGAACAGTTTCTGCCCTGTTGCTCAGCTCTGTGTTTGCTCAGGCAAGCCTCGGCAGGCAGATCCAGCTGCTGTGCTGCACACAGCGCTCGCTCCTGGGGGCTGAGTGCGAGGACAGCACTGTGACTCACAGCCACTGCTCCTCTGCACAGTCACCTGCTCTGGGGAGAAAAATTACTGCAGCCCTTGGAGCCTAAGTGGAGCTCTCATGCGGCCCAGCTTTGTTTTCCCAAGTAGCAGGTGATGCTGGGTCATCTGCTTTCTGTACACACGTAATGACCGTGCAAACCTTTTTTTGCATAAAAGCCAAGACAAAAGCAGCCACAGTCCAGCAGTACAGAGAAGCAAGGGCTGTGTTTCTCTTTGCTTGGTTGTTGCATGATGCTGTTAAGGCTGGCAAAAAAAAAAAAAAATCTAGCTTGTAACAGCCTTTTGCTGTGGGTCCATAGTCTAAGATGCATCGGTCAAACCTTTAGATTATTTTAAAATTGGCTCCTTGCAAAATAAGCTCCTCTCTGGTGCACAAAAGCTGGTGTGCAATGCTCACTCCTCAAAGTGCCTTTTCAGACTTGAGACAGACAGTGCTGTGATGTGAGTTGAGCAGCTCAGCACATGTTATTCCCTAGGGCATAATGAGTGCTGGCAGGACCATTTCTTTTATACTTCCATTCTGGTTCACTGCTAATTATATAACCCAGAACTTATTCCCCCTTTTTTTTTTTCTTTTTATTGCTCATGTTTCTCCCTGTAACCTCTCACAATTCCTTCTCTTCAGTAAATGACATTTTCATTTGCATTTTCATTGTAAAATAACCAAACTGAACCAGCCCATCTCTAACACTGCAAAGATTTTTGCACAGGTGCAGGTGACAGTGCATGAAAAAGCCCAAAGAACAACAGAGCTGCTGACCTCTCTCTGCTGCTTTGGCATTATTCAGTCAGGGCAAGTGGAGAGGAACAGATCTGCCCCTGCAGCACTGTCCTTATCAGGACCGATTTACCCCTGATGGGTGAGGCCACCATCCCTCCCCCACACAGGCAGCAAGCGAGGTGTGAGCCCTACCTGCAGGTTGTCACACATCTCCTGGCTGTACGTCAGGCGCTGGATCTCTGTGGGAGAGCTCAGGTACAAAGCCTGCCCTTCATTAGTGAAACAAAAGGTCCGTGCTATCCTCATGTCTGTGACAGGCAAATAGTTGATGTCCAGCAGCGGGCGAAGGCTGGGCAAGCTGAGGAGAAGCAGATTCCCAGGTTAGTCACCAGCTGCCACACATGGCACACCTGCTCTGTGCCTGTATTTTAAACCAACACTTCACTTTATGCTCATCATAACTGCAACAGTTAAAGTACAGCTCTAAGCTGAAAAATTCTGCCATAAAAATGCTGTATTCCCATCGTATTTTGTTTGCTTGCATGGAGAAGTTCCAGCTCCTTGCCTCCATGGCCCTAAGGCTTCTGCTACTGTCTGGATGTGGGATGTGCATGTGGCATAGTATGGCTTGTGCCACATGGCAGGGTCATTTGCAGGGCAAGGCCTGCAGTGACATCTGTAGGAAAGGGCCTGGCAGGGCCCTGCTTCCACCCTGTGGACAAAGGGTCCAGCATCGCCTTTGCTGTCCTCCAGCTTCCCATGGTTTGCTGTTTTGGAAAGTATTTTCCCAAATTTAAATGGCCTGGCCAGGGAAAGAGGGTGCAGCAAGGTGAAGGTACAGAAAATCTTCAGAAGTGCCAAGAGTGGGACTTGGTACTTCACAAAGGATAAACAGAACCGTTTCTATGGCTGAGTTCTATACTTCTCTCTGCCTGACCCACCATAACTGAGCAAAATTATCAGGGCTTTCTTTTATCATAGTTAAAAATCACCACCATCAATTGTCACACGTAGTGGATTACTAGAAAAAAACAGGAGCTTGCTTTACCGTGCACCTGCCTGCCTTAACTCCCCACATGGAGACAGCCCAAGGATCAGGTATGGCTGCATCAAGGCAGGGAATTAAACACGCCCACCAGGGAGTTAGCGCAGAGCATCAGGCACTCTGGAGCAAACACAAGTGGAATATGACAGCACTGTGCCACCTCTTTGCTTAGTTTTGCCACAAGATTAGTTAGATAAGTACCTCAGTGTCATGATGTGCCCATTAGCACAAAAGCACGCCAGACAGACGCTGTTACAGAGGGTGACCACATCTGCTCGCAATAAAAAGGACGTTTCGGTGATGTTGTGGACATAAAGACATGTTTGGGAAGGCAATGAGAAGACTTTGGCTTGTTTTTCTGAACAAATGACTGCAAATTGATGATCACCCATATCCTGGGAGGAGGAAGGGGAATGCATGACAAGTTTCCTTTTCCTTGTTTTGTCACCGTCATCAGCACTGTGTGGATCCCTCCATACTTCGTAGGGCCGATGTGTCAATGTCCCCATGCAGTCCAAGCACGCGAAGGTCAGCACGGCTCCCTTCAGTGTCAGGACGGTGCCTGCAGAACAGAATTTCCTCTCACTGGCACTGGCACCACAACCAGACTGGCTGTCAGCGCAGCACAGCTGATCCCAGCTTTGTAAACACAGCACACACATTAATCCAGCCAAGGTGACAAGGCGTGCTTGCTCAGTTCTTTCTGACCACATGAGAAGGTGAACAAACAGCCTGCCACTACTGGAAAGGTCTCAGGCAGCTGATATCTATAATGATGGATATAATTACATGCTGTTGAAGATGGCCTGTGGATTATCTCTACATTATACTAGTAGAATATTTATTCCCCAGCAGTAAAATCGCTCTAAGTCTGATGACCTTCCAGCATTGCTTTTCTAAACAAACTAGGGGTGGGAAACCTCTGCTTCTGTGCATTCTCCATTTTTTTGTCCATTTTTAAAGCACATCCTGCCTCTCCTCAGACCTGACCTCTCAGCCCTCTGTTCTCTCTGCTACACCATCTGTCACTCACTCAGCCAAGATCTCTCCTGGTACAGCAACGTGCCAACATTTTTGTTTCCTTTCCTGAGTTCCTTTCTGCTTCTCTGCAGCTTTCTGATAGTAAGGCAGCCAAACTGTTTGCGGAATCCCAGGCTGAATTGTAAACAGGCCTCTAACTGTACAATATGAAGGAACTCTGCTAATTTCCCTGTCCTCAACAAGAAACATGTAACTTTGCCTGTTACACAAGGCAATCTTTGGAACTAACACAACCAAAGCAGTTCAATCCATGAAGTTGTTGGTCCCTCATAAGCATCTTTACCTGGAGTGTGCCCTCCACTCAGGGAGTGACCACTGCTTGATTTTTTGAGACATTTCTGCCCAAAAGGCCACACAAAATCATGCAGTTATTGCCCCGTTGTACCAAGACAGATAAAAAGCAGGAAAAGAGCTGCTCTCTCACCACTTGGTGACACCATGACTGGCTCTGACTGCCGTAATTCGTCACTAGCAGGCAGATTAAGGGACAGGATTATGACCATTCCGAGGCCTGTTCCAACCCAGAGACAGGAGGAAACAGCAGAGTCGTTCTTTCGGGCAAAGGACTCCATGAAGTACAAAGCTGTGATTGCCTCCTTTGAGTCCCTGTCGATGCTGGACACGCTGGAGCTTCGGGAACGGCTGAAGGAGTTTTCCCTATTTTCTGCACAAATAAACACAAGCAAACAGGCATAAATTGGTGCTCCGGGAACAGGCACAAGCCTGCAGCAAATACAAACTCCCTGCAGAGTACAGAAAATAAAGTTTTCTTAACCTGAGCAAACATTCCGACCCTAGCATGATACCAGCTTGCTGCCAGTGTATAAATAAGTGTGGAAAATGCTGTCAGACATCATCAGTTAGATCTGCATTAGAAACAGCTGCCTATTATGGAGATTAGCATGGACTAATTAGAATTTACAACAGCCTTAGCTCAAAGGACTTGTTCTAAATAGCACAAAATAATTTTAGACCCATAAGTTACCAATCCATTTAGAATTAATCCATGTATCTCGTTGCTGCAGGACATGAAGGGAGATGCCATTACCAGCTTCAGAGCACGTGTCCCCTGCTCTGCTCTTGTTGCCATCACTAGGACATTCTAGCACTGCGTTCACATCCATCATTTATTGTGAAGGTATTAATAACTACTCCCTGGGGAAAAGACACCCATTGCTGAACTGAACCCAGTCTCCAAAACATCTCAGGATACAAATCCACTCTGGCTTCCCAGGGAGTGAAGTGAGAAACCTGCTCTGTGCCCTTGGCAACAACTGCAGAGTGAGCTGGCACTGCCTAGGCTTTAGTAGGCAGCATCGAGAGCCAGCTGGAGACAGAGCTGTGCTCTTCCCAGTGCAAGTGCCCAGGTACAGAGACCCTCTCTGAGTTTTTCAGAGAGAGGTAACAACAAACAGGCTAAGGAGCTCTGCTTTGCTTTGTCTAGTGCCAGGCAGGAAGCACGAAGCTGTGTGAGAGAGCTCGCGGCACTAGCAGGAACAGCAGAGGCCATGAAGCACAGAGGGCTAAAAAGTTCCTGAAGAGTCAAGGAACCAGAGGGAAAATAGGAGTAGGGCTGGCTGCTGTACAGTCCTTGCAAAACAATTTATGCCAGTGCTGCTGTTTACCAACCTGTAGTTAAAACTGGGATCAGATTACTGGAAATCCCACATACTCTTTTGCAACAATAATAACTGGAGGTGGAAAAATAGTTGAAGGTACTGGATCTGAGAAAAAGGTCTTGCTCCTGAACCCATCATGAAGCAGATCTGTATCTGGTACAAAATTGCCCTCTGTATTGCTCAGAAGAGAGTCACCTATTCAGAGCCAATAGAAGTGTCTAGGAAGAGGAATAGTTTCCACCATGGTTGAAGAATAAAATTATAAAATTACTTTCTCACATACTCCAGCTTAAAACTGAGCTAATCCTCACATTGTATACATGGTTCCTGTGCTCCACCAGAGCAGCAGCTTTGCCAGTGAATCTCTTCCTCAGACAACAAACTGCAGCGTTGTGCTCCCCTGCCCAGATGCCTCAGTGCCAAGTCATCCCTACACTGCATCTCCCTGGGGAAGACTGGAGGGAACCAGGGCGAAGCACTGCGGGAACCACACCAAGTATTTCTGCGTGTGCTTCTGCCTTAAGTGTTGGCACACAGAGCTGGGGCAGATTCTCCTGCTACTCTTTCACACTTGGGCCACCTTCTGTACTTTGAGGGCATCTGTAACTTGTCAAAGAGGAGTTTCACAGGACAGCTGTTCCTGGCACTTCAGTTCCACTCTCATGGAAGAGAAGCTTATGTTTACTTGAACTTCCAAGAGCTGCCCTCGCCCCATCTCCACTTTCATGTAGGCACTGTTGTAGCTCCCTAGTTTGGTCTCAGCACTGCCCCACGTGGCTGCATGAACTAGGATTGCTGCCATATCTACAGATACAGCTGCTAATACCTTGGGAATTAGTGTCTCCCATAACCCCAAGCACTTTGTACTCCTACAGGGAATGGGTTGGCCCAGCTCCTTTCTGAGCACTGACAGCTGCCAGGTAAAGAAAGGAAGACTGTAATTTCAAGGCAGAAATCATCAGGGCTCCATATATACATACATACATACATATATATATATATCTTCTCCCAAAGGGTACCTAATCTTCAATAAAAATGCTATTATGTAATTAATCTTCTCTTTAACAGGTGTATTAATATCACAGTCACATAAAATTCAAAAATGGTGGTGCTCAAGCTAAGAAAGATGTTGAAAGGACAAATCCAGTTAGTGTAGGCGACATACACAGAACTTAAAATATATGATGTGCCATTTGCATGTGTCATCAAGCTTTCTCCCTCCCTAAATTAACAAGAAATGTTCCTCACTCCTGAGCAGTACAGTTAACTAATACATCTCTGCAAAACTGACACTAACAGATATAATCTTTAGGACACTTTTGGGAACATACTGTGCCATTTTCTATTAAATACACTACTCAAACTGAAATTCTAAAGATCAGCAAGACATATGCCAAAATTTGATGTCATTAAACACATCTGAACAGCAAAGTCTGCAACTGCTATGTGACTTTATTGTCTGGCTCTAAAGCAAAGTAGAAATCTCCCCTCTTCCTAGATTTCAGGATAAAATTTATTTAAGTCTTGTTCCCTGGGACCCTTTTCTCAAAGAGATTCTACCACAAATTCTTCACCTAGGAAGCATGCCATTGTATCCTGGAGAAACATAAAAGCACTTTCCTTGGGAAGTTTTAAAAATTTGCCAAATCCTTTGCCAGTATGATTTCTATGTCTTAAAATGACATCCCGTCTTCTCAAAGTTGACTTGCCAGTCTGTAGCAATACTGAACACAACCATCACATTCCAGGTTTCCTGTTCTGTTTTCCTTTTCTCACTCTGCATGATGGGTGTAGCAAGAATGTCAGCTACATCCTTCTGCAGGAGTCTGAACTAGGACCACCTCCTTGTAACATAGGTCAAGGTTATTTGAACTCTGCTTCAGTGAGGGGACAGGACATTCACCTGTGGAAAGCTCCTCAGAAGTTTCTGTCTTCTCCTCCTCTGGAGAACACCCTGCTATGTGGCACTGTCTCATAAATGTGCTCCTTTCTCTAGATTGCTTCCTGCTTTGAGGAAGCCCAGTATTCCCTTTTCTCTGAGAGGCACATACGCAACTCCCAGGATCCATTAGGTCCCGCACAGCCCCTCAGACCACCACATCTTTTTCCTCTTCCTCTCACACACCCACATTTTTTGGCTTTTCTTTTCTCCTGTATAGGTCTTCCAGGCTGTTTCTGCAGCTGGCAGCAAAGAGCACCATCAGAGGGATCCAGTGGCTCCTGAGAGCTAAGTAGTGACTGCAATTTGGGAGATGTTTCTGCTGCTGGATGACCAACAACTCTGAGCTAAAGCCTTACTACCTGCAGTCAGTGCATTTCAAAAAGCTGCATTCCATGGCTCAAGGTCATACAGAATAAACACCACTGACACCCTAAGAGTAGCCCTGCTTACTTCAAAAGGCTTTCATTCAGCCTCATCCTATGCACGGTTTGGGTTAATGAGCTGCAGCTGGAAACTCAGGAACCAACTTCCTTTGTGACATTGGACTGGTTGTTAAATTCGGGGGATGAGCCGCAGCATACAAACAGAAGCTTTATGACTTAAAAGCAACCAAAACCCCTTTAAGTTGCTTCCCACCTCATGGAAAAACACCCAGGACACTTCAATGCACACGCAGGTTAAAAAGGAAGCCGGTGCTTTTGAGTCTTCCCCCTGTTCATCCGTGCGCGAGCAGCGCGACACTGCTCGTCGTGTGAGGTTGTTTTGATTCCATGGAAGTGCTGGAGCACTGGGAACACAACCCACTGCCATAAAGGCACATGCACTGCAAAAGGACAGGAACGACTGAGCTGAACATCATCATGGCATTTATACAGAAGCAGCCCTGAAGAGTTGTCCCAGCCCCTTCCTTGCCAGGCGGAGAGTCCTGCTGCAGCACACTGGTGTCTAGGGGATGATTTAATTTAGGGTTTGGGGGTTTTCTGAGAATCTGAAAGATCTTTGGAGCAAGTGATTCCATGTGTTTCAACTATTTCACCTGTACAGAGCAGAGATTGTAGAGATTTTTTTTTTCCTTTTAACTTCCTTTTGTTTAGGAAATGAAAGGAAGCAAAAATATTTTCTAGCAGAAATAAAACCAGAATTTCCTCACTTTCCCATGGAATTAAAAAAAACGCCACATGTATGTCATGCTCAGGGGAATGTTCCAACTTGTCTATTCTCAGCTGCACCAAAAGCTTTGTTAGGGGAACTCATCCTTGCACAACATATCTTCCAGAAAATTGTTACTGGGGTTTTTATAAAACAGTGGAATTAGGACTAACATAAAGTGACTTTCTTTATGAAGTTAGGAACAAGGAAAATAGAAGTATCACTTGTTAAGAGGAATGAAAAAACCCAAACCTACCAGTTACAAAGATCAACATTTTCATAGCAAATATTTACATTCATTACAGAAGAGTTTTGCAGTCGATTGTCAGTGTCTTGGATGCTATTTATAGATTCTTTCCTGTTTTTAAAGTAATGAGTAATTGATCTATTTATGAAATATATACAAAAGTTGACCTTTTTGACATGGAAATCAATATATTCTGGAAGAAAAAAAAAGTGGAATGGTTTATATTCTCCTCACTTGCAGAACTCTGAAAGTTTTAAATCCCAAACACCAAACCTAACAGAGGCCAATGGAACTATTTAAAACATTTGCCAGTTTAGGACCATCATCTTACATTTTAAGAGAAATCTGTCACTTCCAAAATTATGTAGTCAGGAAAGCATTCAAAGCTCTGAATGTCAAGGGAAATATAAAGTAAAGGAATTATACTTACAGCATGAATTTGTGCATACTAACATCATGATGACACAGAGACCAAGCATGGTACTGATGGCAATGCTTCAGCAACACAGAGGAGAAAGGGCCAGGAAGCAACACACATTTAGGAACACTGCACATTTGCTTGGCTATAAAACCAATATTTTAACAGCACCACTCTAAAGCTGCATTCCACATAACACAATTCACTAGAAGCCAGCAGAAGTTGTCCTAAGCACAAATAACGCGCTTACTGTGAATGATTTCCTAACAGATCATCTTATTTAAGTTTCCCTAGAACTATGCTGTGGATATGCAGCTTGCAGAGCATTCCAGCCACGGTGGCTCTGTCTGTGCTCTCATGGAGCTCACAGCTGTGGGATGCTTGACCCTCCCAGGAGAAAGTTCGGAAATGTTGAAGTTGCTACAATTAAGGCAGTGTAACCTGAAAGGTTTCATGGAATTCCCACTGATACAACACTGATGGAATTGATAATAAATAAAGGCTTGAAAGGGAAAAATAGAATCAAGACAGTAGACCTAGATCTTTGGCATTTCCAGAATATAGTAAAGTGGAGGTTTATGCTTTAGTTCAGCAAGTTTTAAAAACAGAAGGGAACTGTCAGAGCAGAACTATTCTTCATGTTGAAAAAGTAGAAATAATTTCTACAAAAATGCAAAAGATCTTTGCAGTGAGAACCTATCAAACTTGCATATTTAATTGTATGAATCACTTCCCTTGACTAACACAAGCAAACTGTCTTTACATGAACATTGCTAAAAGCTCAATTTGGACTTAGTTTGTGAGCTCAGACATATGTTTTTTAATCAAAGACATCGCAGTTCTCTAGAACTGAAACCCCAACCTGAACTATCCATTCTGCTGAAGCATCTTTCATAACACTGATGGTTCAGGAAAGAATAACTTGTGTAACTTTTATACACAGAAGTACCCAAGGATAAGGTGGAGACAAAAGGCATCAAGGAAGATGATGAAGCCACGGCATGGCAATATCTCTGCCTCCACATCTTTCTCACCTGGGCCACCCATGGTGCTGGGGACCTCAGCCTCATCCCCAGGCTGTCATTGGGGTGAAAGTTCAGAGATCCACAAAACCTGAACCTCCAGGGGCACTGGGAGTGGAAGAGGCAGGCTAGGGGAAGTGACCACAGATACGGCAAAACACTGTGTTCATCTGAAGGGATGGCTAGTAAGGAAAAAATGCTAAATTTGGGTACACAGGGCATAACTTGCCCTCAAATTCAACACGCCTAGAGTACAGTGTGAAACTAGCTTCACCTGGAATCAAATCATTATTTAAATTTAAACTGACTAAATTGACTAGACATTCAGTGACTGTAAGAACAACAATATTTTCATTGAGTTAGCTGCTTCAAAAACAAGGCAAATTTGCAGATTCTCATAAGAAATCAAATCGATCCTGGTAGAACCTAATAGAAAACGTACTCCAAGGCAAGTAAGAAACACTCTTTCTAGATCTAGAACAAGTCCTCTCTGCAACATTTTTATCTGCTTCTCTGCGCAGACAAGAAATGTGGTGACAAACAGAACAGTTTTGGGGACTGTGGCTTATCATAGGGTCTCTTAAGTTTTTTCCTGTTATACAAGTCTTACCAATTACACCGATGGCAAAGTAACTTCCAACGCTATCGAAACTGAAATGATTTACAGGAAGAATCAACACCACCAGCCCCTCCCTGAGAAATAAACAAACAAACAAGCAAATAAATAAAGCTAAGGGCTTTTCCATGTGCTATGAAAGTCCAGCTGTGAAAAGCCATGGCACTCAGGGGCCTTGTGAAGTGTGGCCCCAGGACTGCTGCATCATGCCCAGGGGATCAGGTAAGCATCAGTCTGGCTTGGCTGTTCGGGCAAGGAATTTTACCAGAAATGATCCACTCTGCAACACGGAGAGTATTGGAAAAGAGAATGTGCTGGAGAACATGAGCTGTTCTGAAAACCTGCCAGAGAAGCAATAACCTCCTCAGAGAATTAATTTCTGCAGTTAACTACCCTTGTGATCAAAATGAATCCCCAACTGTCTTCCTTAAGTCAGGCTTCTGCCTTAGTAATTTATGTCCTGTCCTTTTCTCAAGAGACACAGACAGCTTCCCTTCTTCTCTGCAGTACACTGCCATGCATTTGAATAATTTTGTGCTTTTTCCCGATACTTCTCTAGATCAAGCAACCAGGTTCTTTTTCTGTTTCCTTGGAGGCCTAGGAAGCACTGCCTTAAAAACTACACCAACCATCCTCTTGGCCATCATTACCTACCTCACATCCACATGTGGGCTTCAGACCCAAGAGATTCAAGAAAGAGGCAGTGATAAAAACAGAAACCTCCCTCTTCTACCCCCACCTTGCCACATGGGAAGGAAACCTCATGGCCACATTTACTCATTCAGTGCAAAAAAATCCAATGTGTTATGGATACAGCACTGCTGGAGATGGCTTAACAGCACAGCCATAACTGACAGGAAAAAAACAATATAAATTTTATAGAAATTACACAGCAATCACTGCAATGCTCAGCATGACACCAGGTGAGTCTGCTTCCTCAGACAGTGGCCTTTTTTCTAAGATAACTACTCAGTATCATGTTTCAAGACCCCAACTACAGCACACTGGACTTATCTGGAAGTTTCCATCAGGCTACCTAAAAGGCTTTTTTAACGTTAATTTTCACAAATACTTTTGATGAATAAAAAAAGTTTAAATTATATGGTATATACCAAACACTGTGTATTTTCCAAAACAAATTGGACAAAATCATGTAGATGAGAGAACAACTTATCCCTCAATAACTGCAGTCATCCTATGCATATACAGACACAAAAGAAAAACTTCAGGTATAAAAGTATGCTGGATCAGTTAAAATGGAAATTGTGTTGTGCTTGCCATAGAATTTTGATAAGGTTATTAAAAATAATATCTACTTCAGTGGTTCGTTTTGCCAGCTCATAGTGACATTTCAATTCAAGTGCTCTGTATCAAATTTTAATTACATATAATCAAAAGAGTTAATCCAAAAGCTAAGTGCTGAAATTGAATTGTTTTAAAGGAAATTCCAAGTCTTTGTTCTTAGCAGTCCTAGAAAATTACAATGCACAGCAAAAGCTTGCTAGGATTCCTTGTTCAGAGGCAATTTTGTAACACCAATATGTAAATGACCTTACTAGAACAAGGTGATTAGGCTGGACTAATTAAAACTACATAATGGGGAATAAAAATAATAGTAAAAAAAGGAAGACAGTTTTCTATCACTGCTGCTGGAAGTAAATGAATTTCCAAACACAACACTTCAAAGGAAAAACTCCACTCTGCCTTTACTTTCTTCCCATGGTGTATGACGGAACCGCAGGTGGACATATTTATGCAGAATGCCCAGATTTCTCTATGGATGCAGACAAGGAGAAAAAAATGGCAGACTCAGCCAGCACAAGCCAGAGAGAAACTTTTGGAGAATGCAAAATGGCTTTAAAAAGCAGTGTTTGAAAAAAACCCAGCAAAACAACCAATAACCAAGAAGTATCAAATCTGAAAGACTTCTCATAACACACAAAGCAAGGAGAAGTGTGTGCCAGCATGTGCATCTGTGCACACACCCATGTACCCACCAGCTACACAAGTACAACCACACCGAGCTCTCTCCCGCAGCAATTTTATTTTTATTCTTTAATGTCGCTGTTTTCTTTAATTAAGGGTTTTCTGTAATCCAAAATTGCAATTAAAAATTCTAATGAAATACATATTTTGTTTTCCTGCGCAGAAAAGAAGCAGATGTTTGGGATCTATTCATCTACACTGCAATTCTTGATCAGGTTGGGATCTCTGCAGGTTTAAAAACTATAATGTTAGCTCTTAGGCTGAGATGGACTATTTTGGGTCCGTGCCACAGTACAGAAGCAAACCAGTTGAGCCACACATTTTCTCCAGGAAGTTAAACAAAAATTCAATCCCTATTTCCGTGTTTCTGTGAAGACCTGCAGAAAAAATTGGGTGCTAGTCAGAACCCAGAGCTGGAAGAGACTGAAACATGAGCAGTGCAAATGGCTACAGCCCTCAAAGAAATCCACTAAGTTTGGAGACAAAACACATTCCCATTCTACAAAATGTTATCGTGGGTCAGAATCTCTGTAAGGATTTTATTGGCTAAGAATAATTTGCATTCATGTGTATTTCTTATTACTGTTGAAGGGCAGAATGTTAACTTGATAATACAAAATGTAGTTTATACTCTGTGCAAGAACGCTTTATCAAAGAAATATAATCACCAACTCCTGAAATCTCAAAAACTTCTTTTCAAAAGGGACTTGAAGTTTAGACTTTAGAAGCACAGCAATGGAATTTCCTGTACTTGTGGGTTTGTTTACAATGCCGATAAATTATTGTTTTATCTCAAGAAATAAACTTTTTAATCAAAAATCTGTGAAAACAAGATTGTTTAGAATCAGTGATCATGGAATCATAGAGTAGTTTGGGCTGGAAGGAACCTTTACAGTCATCTGGTTCCAGCCCACCTTCAACAAATAGGGACAGCTTCCACTAGGTCACGTTTCTCAGAGCGCTGTCCAATGTGACCTTGAATGTTTCCAGGGATGGGGCATCCAGCACCTCTGTGGGCAATCTGTTCCAGTGTTTCACATCAAGTCTCTTCCTCATGAATAATAATATGCTACTGAGAATTTTCAAGGTTCAAATTTACTAATATTCAAATATTAGTAAATATTTCAAATAGTTCAAATTTACTAATCTTTTGCTAAAATTAGATATAGAAATACTGAGGAACTACAGAATTTTTTACTACAGCCATGAGAGTGGTGCATTTATGAAAGCAGAAGATACTGAGACAACATGCAACATTTCAAAAAGCATAAAAGAGGATGATGAGGAGACTGGGAAAAACATAGGTTTAGGCAGTAACAGTAATGATGCACCACTCATACTGCTACTTGGCTTTTGAATTATTCTGCTATGAAAGTGGGAGAGATATCAGCACTGTATGGATCTGAGCAGCTTGCAATATTTCAATCAGCAGACAACAAGACAACTCCCCTGCCTGTCCCCCCCCATTTCCTTCCTGTGATTCATCATTGCAAAGACATTCTTCAAAAATGTTTGTCTATATTAGGATCCTTCTGCAGAAGTAAAGAGGCGAGAGTCAGCAAAATCTTGACAATCAGCTCACTGGAACAAAGTCAGAAGAATTTATTGTGTGAAAGTTTGTTGAAAATAGACTTGATGAAAATGCTGAAAATAGAGTTCCTATTGTACCAGGTCAGATTTGAGAAAGTAGAGTTTGAAATCCAATGCAAGGGGAGAAGATTAATTTATTATTCTAATATATCTCTTATGATTACTTACCAAAATGTATTATCTTTTTAATCAAATCATATAGAAGAAGTTGTAAAGAGCAGGAACTGGAAGCATTATTAAAAAAAATATCCAAGTATTATCAGTGCCTTGGAGACAGGCTTAAAAAAGGTAAGAACTAAGAACCAGTTACCCCCAAACAAAGGCCTTTTTTTTTTTTTAATGTCAAAGAAGTCCTTCTGAGATAGAAAACTCTAATCAAAATTCTACTCTGGTAGAATAATAAAACCCTACCAAATTCTGAATCCAGCACCTCTGTGTTTCTAGACAGGACATGAAATACGTATCTTGATTCACCTCATGAGAATATAAAAAATAAAGGAAATAATTTATTTGGAATACATTGTTTGTTACAGCAGATACTCCTTAGTAGCCAATAAATTCTTAGCAAAGAGAGGAATTTTTTCATTTTATTTTGGAACAGCTCAACCAGAAGGTTTTGATCAAAGCCACTTTCACATTAGAGAGAGAATTCTTATTCTCAGCATATTCTTTCTCAAACCTTTTAACCTCTCTTCTTCCTTTTCCCTCACCCAGACTAAGAGTCTTTCAAGCATCATACCACCTTCCACTACATTATTTAGTAGAAAGACCTTTAAAAACACATCAAACCATTTGACAAAACAGTGTGTCTAGAAATTCAAGATACATGAAGAACATGTGGAATGTCAGTCATTCCAGGCAGATCAGGCAGTAGAGCTAAAACTCAAAAAACTAATACCACCAACTGAAAAATAGTTTAGGCAAGCTGGACAGAAGGCTTTGCTTTACTGAGAGACTACAGATAATCAGAAAATTATTTTAGTCAACAGACCTGCTGAAGGGTGACTTGTACACAAATCCACACACCCAAGGACAAACTCCAACCATGCTTCATCACATGTTGATATAAATGATTCTGGAGATTGTCTGGCTCACTCTTACAACAGTTGTTTGACTGACTTTACTGAAAACTTTAATACTATTTAAGTGATACTTTTAAATAGGAATTTTTAATATCAATTAATTCAATTTACTTCTCAAGCCTGAAAGGAAGTTAGATGATTATCTCTAAAAGAGATACACTTTTATATTGAACTTGATAGGCTTTTTAAATAGCAATGAATGACAAAAAGTGAATCTTTCATGACACAGGTAAGCAGAAAGTAACATCATGCCATTGACAGTATCACTGTAATACTAAATGTTTTGCACACAAGAGTCAGTGGGGCCTTAGGGTTCTGCCTGCCAGTGACCCTATTTACTCTGGGAGGACAGGAGGGAAGAAGAAAAGAAGCATAAAAGGATTAGGTAATACTGTGGCCTTGGCAGGGACAGGTAGGGCCGATATTGCAGTGGTATCTGCATACAAGAATTCCAGAAGAGTTTGGTACTACATAGGGTGAAGAAAAACACTTGGCAATAGAAACTACTGTGGCAGTGGTGTATTTTCCATGAAGAGCTGGTACATGACCGTGTTACTTACCATGTTTGTGTGGCACATAAAGAGAGATATAAGAAAGTGTTATGTTATGTTCGTAATCAGTCATTAATGTGGAGGAAAAAATTTGCTATTTTATGTTACCATAAAAATCAAGAAAAGCAAATCTCCTGGCCGTGTGCCGCTAATAACAAAGGTATCTGAAACAATTTGCATTTAAAACCACAAAGGTGGACAATCTGAGTGATATAATTCCCCTTGCTCTGTCTACATTAACAGATGTGGAAATTAGGGAGCACTGGTTCCAGCTGTACCTGTGATGCAGGCACCCCTGCAGGTAGGTTAGGATACAAATGCTCCTCACAAGAAGAGCATTAGGGTCATGGTGCTGCTCCTTGCCTATCACAGTTTAAAGTGTTACTCAGCTCAAGGCAATAACCGAGACAAGGATCCTGCTGAACTTATTCCCTTCCACACCTGGTGAGAAACTCACAAATACCTGGCAAAACAGTCATTGCCACCCACCTTCTGTGGTGACTGGGAGAGAAATCTCCATGCAGGCTGCAGACTGGGCTTTCCTGAAGGGGGGCCTGCCGGGCCCTCGGCGGTTTGCTCTCGACACATCCGCACTGGAAAGTCGTTTGCCTGAGCTGCAGCTCTGGGATGTTGGGCTTGTACAGTGACCATTCACGTGATCTGGAAAGTGAATGCAACAAATGCTAGGTAAAGTGTCAGCTCCTGAGATTGAGAACGGAGGAGAGATGTATGTTCTGATACTTGAGAATGGGTTAAATCAGATCTTCTGTGAATAACTACTGATTTGTTTTGCCAACCCATCACATGTATGTAAAAAATAACTCACCATATCTTTAAGGCATAGTTTGAAAAAAAACCCAAGGGCCATAGAGCTGGTACGTGTTCTTAGAGCTGCAGGTCCCACAGCATTTTGCTGACCTATGCACACAGGCATTTACCAAGGTACTGCAGGTAAAACTGGCACCCTGCTGCTGTGTCTCCTAAGAGATACCAAGTCAATTTGAATGTTTTCTTTCCTTTTTGCTCTCGCAAGGACTGCAAGTATAATTTGCTACAGGGTGAAATTCAGAGCTAGACATCCTGCCTGCCTGACTCAAAGCTGCATGAAACAGCCTGCCACTATTTGAGATAATTACAAAAAGAGCCATAATATTTCTAAGTATTTTATTATTTATATATCACACAGATTTATTTTTCTTCTAAGGAAACTGACTGCTGAACAATTGATTTATCTGCTACAGCTCTATAGAAACGAGGCCACGGTCAATCAGCACAGCGCACGTTGCTGTCTCATGGGGTGGGAAACAAAACACGCCTCCTTCAAACTCTCACTGCATTCGTCTGCTCTTTGTCAACAGGTCTTTAAACCACAACATCCACTGATCAGGGCTTGGATCACAGCTCAGAATTTGACAGGACCGTAAAATATTCAAGTGATATTTTCCTTCCTCTCATGCCGGGCAAGGTAAAATGAGGAGAATTACTGAACACAATTTCCCCTTCAACATATGAAAGGATGCACACCCAGGTATAACCGATTTTTTTTGGCCAGCAGGTTATTTTAAGTAAAGAGCAGGTAATGAGCAAAAGAAAAGTTCAGATTCATGCAAGCACGCTGACTATTTTATTCAAAACCATAAAAGTTCAACACTATTGGTAGGGACAACCTTTGGGTTTCTGCCTTAACTTTAGATGTCAGGTTATTTATATCTGAGAATTATCTTAGTCTTTAAGAGTCTGTATTTAAGTACCACATTCAATCAACTCTCTTTGATTTGTATTGTATCCAAGGAAAAGATGAATGTTCCTGTACCATGATAGATTTATTTCTTGGTTACCATGCATGACAGTATACATTATGAAAAGCTATTTCTATATTCACTCAATATTCTGGTCCTATACTGAGTAGAGTGTATAGTGTGGTACATGTAGTCCTTGAATGTGCAAGTCATGTCCTTTCCATGGACATGGAAACAGTTCACTCAATGAACAAAAGTGGAGAAAAATGTCCAGAATTATAGATCAGAAAGCAATTTAGCATCTGTACCGCGTAACAAAATAGCTCTGTAGGAGACACAACTTCCATGATTCTTGTCATTTTTCCTTAATACATGGCTATTAACTCAGCTAACAGCAGTTAGTAATACTGCAGTTTTTAGCAGTAAAACTGATGTGGATGACTCATTCTATTTTTAGTTAGGAAATTTTCCAAAATTTGCTGGAACTGTTTGTGTATTTCAGCAGAAAGTCCTTGGAGACCGGGGGCTTTGTTCAAGGACACAGGCTGACTGTCCAACCTCAGCAACAGACACATCCTCGTCCAGCTGCTTTCTTTCTTCAAAATTCAGTTTGTGTGGGAGGGTGTTTCAGCAGGGTATCTAATTATCTCCAGGGGGAATCCTAGGAATTGGTGAGGAACATAACAGAGTGAAAAAAATCATACTCCATAGAAACATAACAATTGTGAGTCCTCTCCCCTGAGCATTGTACAGAATGGCCACAACACATCCAAACCCCTGTTCACTATGCCAGAGTTTAAGAGAAATGCTGCTTTGTTCCTCTTTTGAGTATGCTGGCTTGTCCCAGTTACCTTCAAAGGCCCACAGGAAATCATCATTAGGATCTGGGCACCTAAATCCCTTTAGCTGTTTTAACAATGTTTTTTTGAATAAGCAAAGCCACTTTCTGGGAAGAAAAAAACAAAAAAATTCAGGCCTCATCCTAGAAGCTGTAGAGATATCCCTTCAAGTACTGAAGTTGGTGAAATATTAGTGGGTGCTATAACAATGAGCAGAAGAGGGATTTTAGTGATCAGCTACAAACTTGTCTGTATTTTAAAACAGTTCTGTTCCTCTGATTAGATACAATTTTTAAAATGTATACAAGAAGAAATGCAGGTTTTCAAGCTTTAGTAAAAACACAGGCATTGTAAAAAGAGTAAGATAACTATAGGAAACATGACTGAATCTTTTTGGTGGAGGAACTGAAAAGAATCCAGCAGATAAAATCCACTCAAATCCATGAGAAAATTCTGTGTGTGTATTTAAAAATTAACTTCTCATATTTTTTTTTAATGCTATAAGCTCTGTGATACAAAACAATTCTAAATAAAGGCTATGTACTGTTTAAGAAAGGCCTTCTTACTGCATTGTCTGAAAAATGATGAAGCATGCAAGAAAAGTGACAAGAAAAAAAAAAATACTACTTTTCCACAGTGTACTTTCTAAGGGAGAATGAGAATGTTCAAGCTCTCAGCCTTTCAGAACGACTGCAATGATTTACTACCCCTCTGAGGCTTGAGTCACCTGACTCTCCTTTGCCATGACAAATGCCTCCCAACCACCTCAAAGAACATGTACAGGAGGCCTGTGAAAACACAGCTTTTCTCCAGCTTTGTTTAATTTGTAAGGAAAAGCAACATTTTAACTTTTGTCCTTGCTGGATTACTGCTTTTGTCCCACGGTCACTGAGGCTCTTCTCAGCTCAGAAATATTAATTGATATGGAACATTAGTTGATATCAGGGACATTAAGGTTGCACTTGAGCAGCAATGCACAGGTTGCTCTGTGCTATTGACAGATGCAGATTGCATATTGATGATGCAACAGCACAACAGCTCCTCACTCTCTCTTCTGGAGGAGACAGAGTTCTTGCTGAAGAAACACTGCACAAAATACCCCTTCTCTTTTCTACCACTGCACTTGCCATCACCTCCTACCCCTTCTCATGGCTGCTGCTGCCCATGAGGGGAAGGGAATTAGAATAATCCTCTCCAGTGCTCCTGGATCCCTTCAGCCTGTCCCACACTAATGCAATATATTTGGGCATCAGGGTTTAGTGCAGCTTATCCTTGAAGCAGCCTCCAAACTGTGTAAGAACCATCCCACTATGCCAGGGGAGCAGCCTTGTCTACTCCCTGTGAATAGTGAACTCAATGGCCAGGACTCAGTTTATAGCTGTTCTGATCACTAATTTAAAGATTTAGGGCTCATGCAAGCCATTGGAAGTAATCATAGGCAATTACCCCTTTAGTCCATTTAATACTAATTTAACTGTATTGGTTTAATAAAGCAGCAGTAAATCATTGTACATATGATGAATTAAAATGTATAGAAGTTCATGACATAAAATTCTGTAGTGTTCTCCATGTGCTGCTTCTACAGTGCAGTTCATGATTGTTTGCCTTTGTCTGGGCCCATGGAATTAAAAATGCTTCATCTGCCCCCGTTACCAAACAGTAGCACCATTCAGTGCCCCGTGCACCCCCATGCACAAACTGCTTTAAAAAAGAAAAGAGAACTCTGCTGGAGGTAAGACAAGAGTGTCACACAAAATACCAGCGGGATGATGAGATCAAGAGGAACTGAAGAGGTAACATCAGTTACTGTGAACCTGACTGAGAGATGTGATGTGCAACATGACGGCAGCAAACCTGCAGGGCAGCCTCAAATTAAGCCAAGTTGTTTTGAGGCGTGTTGCACAGGGAGAATGTTCTATATACACATGCTGATTTTAGTTTACACACAGTAACACGTATATCCTAAACAACCTGCCTGAGTACAAACATAGAACTTTTAAACAACTTGGTGACCTTTGCAAAAAAGCAAAGAGACCAACAGTTTACCAGTAAAAAGAACACTTGTTAAAGACAAATGTAATGAAAATGTCAGTAAGAAAGAAGCCCTCATTTGCAGTTAATGCTTAGCAATTTTTTACACTTGTTACAAAAAATCAGGAAAGAATATGAGCAACCAATTCTTTCAGTTCTAACAAAGGGATAAATTAAAACAGAAAAACTAGCTGAAAACCTTCTTACTAATGATTTGAGAGAGGCTGAGACAAAGGAATATAAATATCCATCATTAGAAGCACTATATTATCATCTTATGTTGTAAGGAAGTAATCAATAAAAGAGAAGATGAGAACCAGAAGAGAACCAGAGAAATGCTTTAATATGGAGCAGAAAGAACCTGAAAAATAAGTCTCAGAGAATCTTCTCAACAGCTGTTGAAGAATACAATCCTTACTGTTAAAGTGAAGAAAAATCCTTCTGTTTCCACTGGGGGATTTTTGTGTATTACCAATAAATTAGATTTTGAGTAATGGCTATGGTGGTGACTAACCTTTATTTTTACACAGCAAAGAGATACACATTTGAATTAAGAAAAAAATGCAACCTCATAACTGTACAAATGGCCCTAAAAATAGTTACAGGTTTGCCTGCAAATAATCAAAATTAGTGCAATAGTGTGAATATTCATTAGTGAGAACACAGACTGATACCATAAAATTTAAGAATTTTAAGGAATTTATTAAAAAGGAATTTCCTTAAGAAGTCAGAAACA